>CM075975.1:14124618-14173705 GCA_038048745.1 Coluber constrictor foxii
TCCTTCCTTCCTTCCCTCCCTCCCTTTAATCCATCTATTTATCTACTCATCTTCCTTCCTTCCTTTCAATCCATCTATCTATCTACTCATCTTCCTTCCTTCCCTCCTTCCCTCCTTCCCTCCTTCCTTCCTATCCACCATTTATCTATCTAGTCTCCTTCCTTCCTTCTTTCCTTCCTTCCTTCCTTCCTTCCTTCCCTCCCTCCCTCCCTCCCTTCAATCCATCTATTTATCTACTCATCTTCCTTCCTTCCCTCCCTCCCTCCTTCCTTCCTTCCTCCATCAAACTCTCCACTTTTTTTCTTCTTCTTCCTAAACCTCCCCAATCCCCTCGTTAACTCGGTCTCGTTTAGCGTCGGTGGAAACGCGGATGTTTTGCGGGGACTCCGTAAACCCCCACAGTTCAACGCTCTGACCCGCGGAGGAGGGAGGGCGGACCTGTTGTTGTGGGTCAGTTTGATGTTGTCGCCGGGCGCCAGGACTTTCCCGTTCTTCAGCCAAATCAGGTGAGGCTCAGGTACCCCTTGTGCACGCAGGTGAAGATGGCACTGGTGCCCAGCATTTTGGAGAGGGACTGAGGCCACTGCACAAACTCCGGCGGTGCTGAGAGGGACAAAAAAAGAAATCAGGGAATGAGCAAAAAAGACTTGGTGCAAAGGACGAGTCAAGCTTCATCGGTCCGGTTTTAACCTTCAAGTTTCTAGTCCTGTGGCGCGGGACAACTCGAAACAAGCCGAGGGGATCGTCCATCACCACCCCTTGCCTCTAAACCCAAGCAGTCCTTTCATAGCTAATCCCCGTCAAGAGCCGGCTGGAGGTCTAAAACCGCTGCTCCAAGATAGACTGCTCCTGCAGGAGGAGGCTCTACCTCTCAACCGAGACCAAGAAACCACACTGTTCAACAGCAGTGGTGGGGAGGGGGGGAGGACTGAGGACTGTTTTTCACACTTAACGACCAATAATTGCAGCATCCTCACAGTTACATGACCAACATTTTGGACGTCCTAACCCATCGCGATGGACCATGGACCATATTCCTCCAGGCCTTCCTGCTTCAGTGACTCCATCCGGCCACCTCGTTCTCCGCCGTCCCCTTCTTCTTTTGCTCTCCATCGTTCCCTGCATTCAGCTCTTCTCCAGGGAGTCCTTCCTTCTCATTAGGTGGCCAAAGGATTTGAGTTTCCTCTTCAGGATCTGGCCTTCGAAAGAGCAGTCAGGGTTGATCTCCTCTAGGGCTGACCGTTTGGATCGCCTTGCAGAGAAGATTCTGGTGCAGGAGTCTTCTCCAGCACCAGAGTTCAAAAGGCCTCAATTCTTTTGGCACTCAACCTTCCTTATGGTCCAACTTTCACAGCCGTCCATTGCAACTGGGAAAACCATCGCCTTGACTCTATGCACTTTTATTGGCAGTGTGATGTCTCTGCTTTTTAGGAAGCTGTCTAGATTTGCCATGGCTTTCCTCCCCAGGAGATTGAAATCTTTCAATTTCTTGGCTGCAGTCCCCATCTGCGATCATCTTGGAGCCCAGGAAGAGAAAATCAGTCCCTCCCTCCGTTTCTTCCCCATCAATTTGCCAGGAATTATTGAGAGGGCCGGATGCCACGATCGTAAGTTTTCTTAATGTTGAGTTTCACGCCAACTTTTGCACTCTCCTCCTTCAAAAGGCTCTTTGGTTCCTCTTCGCTTGCTGCCATTAGAGTGGTATCATCTGCACAGATGTGTCTCGCGTACGGATGGAAATGTTGGGCTCGGTTGTGGTCGTACTTCGAGGACTACCTGAAGGGGTGGGTGGGTTTCCTTCTCCTCTCAGTGCCAGCAGGGGGCAGCAGCGTCCTTCCAATCTGGGATTGCACCCCATAGCTGTGGGGGGGGGGGGGATCAGCGTGGGAGAGCGGAGAGGCAGATGTCCCTCAGTCACGCCTTCTCCGGGCAAAAAAAAATAATAATAATTAAAAGGAGCTTTACGGATCGGTCCTCACATCCTGCATCTCATTAGCTCTTCAAAAGGCTGGGAAAAGAGCAGTGGGGGTTTTCTCCCCCCTCTATTTTTAAAGCCCCAACTTCGGCCTTGACCCCTGAACAAAGAGAGACCCCCCCTCTCCTTTATTTTGTGTCCTCTCTGCTTGGAAAGAGAGAGAGAGAGAAACAGACAGAGAAAGAAAATAGATATTGTTGGGCAGAGTACTCTGGGAAATGCAAGCGTGGAAATGAGGAGGGGGGAGGCTGAACTGTAACCTTCCTCTTCTTCCTACAGCCCCCCCCCAAGTGTTCACCCACCCACCCACCCACCGGCCTCATTTGTGACTCCATCACCCCATCGTTTTTTCCCATCGGGACCCCCAAAGTACGCAGGAGAGAGAAAAAAAAGACAGCAGGGAAAAAGGGGAGGGGGCTTTTCAGGAATCTGACACACACCCACCTCAAAAAAGAAACACCCCACAAATTAGGGGTAAGGGATCATCTGGGTTACTTAGAGGGAGGAAAAGAGGTCTCCCCGCCTTGCCTAAATTCCTTTTTCTATCTCGGCGGATTTTAGACACACATATAAGATTTTTCCAAATTGAAATCCAGATTCCTGGGGTTTTGGGGCGGTGGGCTTGTTTCCCCCCCCCCCAAACTTCAGAGGCTCCCCAATTGACTTCCCCATCATTAGGGTGGGGTGGGGGTTTGGGCTGCAAGGCTGGGAGAGAGCTGACCTCCGACCCTTTGGGAAAGCCAAGGGTGCAATTCTCAGCCGGAATGCAAATTTTGACGCATCCGGTGGGCTCCGGAGAGCCGTGCAGCTGACCTCCAGAGCGAGGGAGATCTTAACAGATGGGATCCCCCTCCCCAAATTCCACCCTCTTCTTTCTCACTTCCAAATTCAGGCCCTGTACCCCAATTCGGAAAACACACTCACCCTCCCCAAATCCTTGGGAGCAAATCTGTGTCCCTTTTGCCGGAGAAGAATTCTGCCCGGCATCCATCATTCACTTCCCTTTGTGTCCCCCCACCCAGCCCCATAGGTCACTGCATCGATTGTGTGTCCCCTCCCCCCACACTCCAATCTCTTTATCGGAGCGACCGCCCCCAAAAATCGATAGCTGCCAGAGGGCAGGTGGGGAAATGGCCGATTGCTGGACATTAATGCTTGAATGAGAACGGCGAACAGGAAGAGGTGGAGGGGACGAAATTCATCGGAGTCCCATGGAACCCCAAATCTCCAGATTTGAGGTGTGTGTGTGTGTGTGTGAAAGGCTTCAATCACAGAGCACCTTCCGCGAGGGACGTCTCTTCCAACTTCACCGACCTTGGAACCGAATCGCCTTTCCTACGACGCGAAGGCTTTTTCATTCCACCACGAAATCCTCGACTTAACAACCTACAAGGGAGCCCGGACATCTCCGTCACTAAGCAAGACAATTGTGAAGTGGGTTTGGGCCCCCGTTTTGCCTCCTTGCTCGCCGCAGGGGGTTGAAGGGAATCCCTGTAGTCGTTAAGCGAGTCACGCGGTTGTTAAGCAAATCCGGCTCCCCCCTCCTCCCCCCCCCCCGTTGACTTGACTCAGGGGACGCTGCGACCATTGTATATATACTTGCCAAGTGTTTGAATTATGATCACGTGACTACAGGGGTGATGCAACAGTCGTAAGTGTGGGGGAAACGGTCATAAGTTGCTTTTTTCAGCGCAGTCACTAAACGAATGGTCGTAAGTCAAGGACTAACTGCCTAACTGTACAGGGAATCCTCAACTTACAATCAAAGTTACAACAGACTCCGCGTAAGGTACCGCATCCACAGAGGGATAGTATAAAGATCTGAGCAGGAGGTTGGACTAGAGGACCTCAAGGACCCTTTTAACCCCGTTATGTTACTTATGACCCAGTTCTGAAGATCTGAAGGCCACCTCAAGTTCCGGTCTTTGTCCATTATCTAAAGATGTATCTACACAGATCTCCCCAGTGGGCCAACGTGGAAGACTTCTTACCTTGCACCATGAGGATACCTTGTGCCGTGCGTCGCACCCGAGTTCCAGGACGGTTGGCGGCACAAACATACACCCCAGCGTGCTTCACCGACACATCCGAGATCATGAGGTTGCCAGTTCCAAGGACTTGGATCCCTTCCACGCCGATGGAACGTCCGTCTACGGGGAAGAAGACAATCCGGTGAGCGTTGCCAGGAGTGGTGTCTACTCAACCTGTCTTCTCCTCAACCGCTTTCTTCGGGTACTCTTCTGACCTTCTCAGGAAATCCTTACCCATCCCATCATCCTCTTCCCCGCCCCATCATCCTCTTCCCCACCCCATCATCCTCTTCCCCGCCCCATCATCCTCTTCCCCCCCTCATGGCGGTCTTCGTCAGCATCCCCACTCACCCAGACGACTCCAGGACACGATAGGACGAGGATTCCCCGTAGCGATACACTCGAAGATAGCCGTCTGGTGGACCGTAATGGTCAGATTCTGGGGTCCTGACAAGATGACCGGCTCTTTGAAGACCTTGGGTACGGACACTGGAAGAAAGAACAAAGTAAGAAAGTTGAGACCCGTCCATCTTCTTTTGAGGTGAGGGGTACAGAACCTCTCCCCGTCGACGAGAAAACGAGAGGAATCTTCACGTCCAACAGGACAATTCTCGCTCGATTCGTATTCCCCTGTAAATACGACCAGCGTTTCCTCAGTCTGCGTCCCTTTCCAAAACAGCCTCCCGTTCACCGGGTCAAGCCAGCCGCCTGGCATGAGTCCCCACCCCCACCCCCGATGCTCACCGCTGATGCTCAGGGCAGCCTCCTGGCTGCAGCGAGTGTTGGCAATGTTTCTCGCCACGCAGCGATAGTTTCCCACGTCGGATCGTCTCACCCCGGTGATCTGGAGAATGCCGGTGGGGAGAAGGGTAAATCTGAACGAAACGAGAAGACAGAAAGGAAAACGAGCAAGCTGGCTCTCGTTAGCCCAATCTCCGATGTGTGTTTGTTTTGTTTTGTGTGTTTGTGTCTGTGTTTGTGGACATTTTCAAGCGCTTGTAGCATGTAGCTTTCTGTATCATGATATCGATTCGAGCATAAAATTGCTGTCCTGGGAGTGGTGCAGTGGCCTAGAGGTTGAGCTCCGGCCTCACAATCCGGAGTTCAACCGATCCTAGGTAGAGGCAGATATTTCTCTCTCTGGGCACACTGAGAATATATCTGCCGAATATAACTCTGCTCTGGTGACAGGAAGAGCATCCGGCCATTAAAACACTCTGCTAGCTCCATTCAGTTGCCCAGACTCCACCCCGCAAGGAATTATGGGGGTCGTTAAATAACGACGACGATGATGATATCCAAGTTGTTTTAAAATAAGAAACAGAATTAAAACGTCAGTGTCCCTGTTAATGTCTAACAGATACAGGTATTCCTCGATTTACAACGTGACTCTCTCAACAAAATCTATCATTTCCCCCCTGCGCACCATCAACACCGTCACGGCCTTCCGAAACTCACCGATAGTCGTCCGTCAAGAGCGCCGTCCGATTGTGTTCCCACGTTATGGTGGCTTCCGGGACCCCCTGGATGAGACACTGGAAGCGGGCGACACCACCCTCTTCGACCGACATCGATTCCGGGTGCATGTGGAACTTGGATAACGCTTCGGGGAGAAACGACAAGCAGCCACCATGGTCAGTCTTTGAGCAAAGCTTCGCAATATTATTAGCAGCTCGTTTACAGGTTATCTACTACAAAGCGGCCCAGATGGGCCTGCCCTTGAGGTATGTTCTGAAATTGTAGCCAAGGTTGGCTAGGAAGGTTTTCTGGGTGAGCTTTAAGAGTTTAAGTTGGTTAACAAGCCACATTCAACATATTTGATTTCTAAGCTTTTCAATCAGTATTTCCCAACCTTGGCAACTTTAAGATATGTTTTCCTTCCTTCCTTCCTTCCTTCCTTCCTTCCTTCCTTCCTTCCTTCCTTCCTTCCTTCCTTCCTTCCTTCCTTCCTTCCACTCCTCTCCTCTCCTCTCCTCTCCTCTCCTCTCCTCTCCTCTCCTCTCCTCTCCTCTCCTCTCCTCTCTTTTCCTTTCCTTCCCTTAATTTCCTTCCTTTTTCATTTTCCTTCCTTCTTTTTCTCTTTTTTATCCCTTTGAGTCCTTCCTTCTATTTTTCCCATTCTTGTCCTCCTTCCTTCCTTGTCTCCTTTCTCCCTTCCCTTTTCCTTCCATCCTTCTTTCCTTCCTCCCTCCCTCCTTTTCTATCCCTCCCTCCCTTCTTTACCTCCCACTCTTCCTTCCTTCCATCCTTCCCTTTCTCTCTCTTCCCTTTCCCTTTCCCTTCCCCTCTTCCCTTCTTTCTCCCTTCCCTCCCTCCCTCCCACCTTTCTGTTTCCCTTCTCCTCTTCCTTCCTGTTTGCCTTCCTTCTCATCTTCCTTCCCTTTAATCCATCTATTTATCTACTCATTTTCCTTCCTTCCTTCCCTTCAATCCATCTAGTTATCTACTCATCTTCCTTCCTTTTCCTTCCTTCTTTCCTTCCCTTCCTTCCTCTCTCCTCCCTTCCTTCCTTTCTTCCTTCCTTCCCTTCCTTCCATCTATTTATCTACTCATCTTCCTTCCTTCTTTCCTTCCCTCCCTCCCTCTCTCCCTTCCTCCCTCCCTCCCTTCCTTTCTTCCTTCCTTCAATCCATCTAGTTATCTACTCATCTTCCTTCCTTTTCCTTCCTTCTTTCCTTCCCTTCCTCCCTCCCTCCCTCCTCCCTTCCTTTCTTCCTTCCTTCCCTTCATTCCATCTATTTATCTACTCATCTTCCTTCCTTCTTTCCTTCCCTTCCTCCCTCCCCCTCCCTCTCTCCCTCCCTCCCTCCCTCCCTCCCACCCTTCCTTCCTTCCTTCCTTCCTTCCTTCCTTCCTCTCTCTCTCCCTTCCTTCCTTCCTTCCTTCCTTCCTCCCTCCCTCCCTCCATCAAACTTTCCACTGGGAAGGCTGTCAACATGCAGATAATGAAAATCTGGAGACTGACTGGCAATCTGGATCCGGGCCTTGCGGCTGACCAGCAGGCCATAACAATTCTGGGCGGTGCAGCTATATTCCCCGGCGCTGGCATTCGTGGCATCTTCTTTCGCGGAGCCTCCTCGGGGCCTCCGGTGGACGCTGTCCAGGCGCAAAGATCCATTGGCCAAGAGGGCCGTGTGGCTGTCGTTCGAGAGGGGCTCCCCGTTGCGGTACCAGGTAATGCCGATGGGCGCCTCGCCTTCCACCTGGCAGTGGAGAATCAACGGCCGATCCCGGATGGCAATCACGTCGCTCGGCTCCAAGACGAACGCCAGCTCTGATGGGTAGGCCAGGTCTGTGGAGGGGAGGGAGAAGACGGTTTGATACTCCAATGTCAATCAAGTTAAAAGGGAAGGTCAGGACAGAGTCATGGATATTTAACTCAAGGTTAGTTCTCTGAAGAACACAAGACCCTAATAAATATGCCTTTTTCTTCCTTCCTTCCTTCCTTCCTCCCTCCCTCCCTCCCTCCCTCCCTCCCTCTTCTTTCCTTCCTTCTTCCCTCTTCCTTCCTTCCTCCCTCCCTCCTTTCAACCTATTTTCTCCTTCCTTCCTTCATCCCTTCCTCCCTCCCTTTCATCCTGTTTTCTCCTTCCTCCCTCCCTTCCTCCCTTCCTTCCTTCATCCCTCCCTCCCTCCCTTTCATCCTATTTTCTCCTTCCTTCCTTCTTTCTTTCCTTCATCCCTTCCTCCCTCCCTCCCTCCCTCCCTCCCTTCCTTTCATCCAATTTTCTCCTTCCTTCCTCCCTCTGTCCCTCCCTTCCTTCTCCTGTCTATTCTTTCCTTCCTTCTTCCTTTCCTGCCTTCTTTCTTTCTTTCCTTCATTTCTTCCTTTCTTCCTCTTCCCTTCCTTCATCCCTTCCTTCCTTTCATCCTATTTTCTCCTTCCTTCTTTCCTCTTCCTTCCTCCCTCCCTCCCTCCCTCCCTCCCTTCCCTTGTCTATTCCTTCCTTTCCTTCTTCTTTTCCTGCCTTCTTTCTTTCCTTCATTTCTTCCTTCCTTTGCTCCTTTCCTAATCCTTCCTTTCTTCCGTTATTGGGTGGTTAAAAGCAACCTAAAATAAGTAGAAGATAAGAAGAATCTCAAGGTAAACCCAACTAGGGGGTTGAATGAGAGGTGGTCTAGACCAGGGGTCTCCAGTCTTGGCAACTTTAAGACTTGTGGACTTCAACTCCCAGAAGTTCTAGAAGTTGAAGTCCACAAATCTTAAAGTTGCTAAGGTTGGAGACCCCTGATCTAGAAGACCCCTCCCTCATTACCTTGAGGTCCACAATGAAAGAAGACCGGACTATAGATAGACTAATTCATTCTCCATGGCCCCACAGCCAAGCCATCTGAAGGCAACATGAAGCTTCCTAGATGTTCCTCGACCACAGTATTCCCACACGCAGGTCGAAGGGAGGATAACAAGGAGGACAACTGGCACCCAGAACCCACCTTCTCCGGACAATGGGAACCTTTGCCTCAAAGCCCACCTCTCTGACAACCTCAACCCTGCATTGAAAACCCATCAACTTCTCCGATGCTTCTGTGGAAGCTCAAGACTCATCTCAGGGTCTTCGAAGCATCAGAAATGGGGACAACACAGCCAAGAAGGAGAAGGGAACCTGGAGTGTTAGACCTGAAGGACATCATGGCTGGCTTCTCTGAGGCTTAGGGCTAAAGGGGAGAAGAAGACCCCCAAGCAGGAACCCTCTTTTCTCTGCCACCAAGTGCCCCAGACAAGTCTTCTGGGCCAAGGAATCAGGACCCACAAAACCTGGTCTTGTCCAACTGATGTACGCAACTCCTCACTTCCTCAAACAGATGGGAAGCTCTGGGGCTGGGGCTGGGGGCAGGGGGACGATGACAAAAGACCCTTTTAATCCCTTTAGGATTTGGCTTGCCTGCAACCCCTACAGCCACGGGCCACTCGGTCCCCAAGTGAATGTCTGCCATTGACAATGGACCAGGAGGGGTGGGGGAAGCAGGGATTGTCCCCCTCGACTTGATGGATGCTCCATTTCAACGCCCGAGCTTAGCAACCGGGAGGCGGGCAGGAGAGGCCCCGTGGCAGGGCTGTCAATCAGGCTCACGGGAGAGGAGGCGGAGAGGGTGGACAATGCCAGAGTCAGGAGATGCGAAGGGGGCTTCGTTTGTTCCCTTCCGTGGCACAATGGAGCCCACCTCCCTTATCCCATCTGCCGGGCCACGTGACCTGCCTCAGGGTGAGGTTCCCATGCCTCGGCCCATCACTCAAGCCACTTCTCCTCACCGCAAGGCCTTCCCCTCCAGCCGTCCATCCATCATGGCTCCATTCCAGCACCACCCTCCTCTCCGGATCAGCCAAGGGGTGCCCGTGACCCCAGGCCCCTCTTCCCCTCCACCCTCCTCATCCATGGGCCGTCTTTGTACTTGGCCCTGGGAGCTGAGGAACCCGTGCTCTTCAACCTGATGGAGACGCAAGAACTTGGCCTGGATGGAAACGGATTCCTTCAGTCATTACCCCCAAACTTGACAGTTTCCCCCCTCCCCCAAAGCAATTGGAAACAAGACGTTCTCCACCCAAAAAGATCTGGGGGAGATCGGCAAGCAGGTCCTGTGGACCTCTTCCTTCTAATCAAGGAGAGAAGCAACTTAGTACTAAGGAGGAATTTCCTGACAGTCAGAAGAATTAACCAGTGGAACAACCTGCCTCCAGAAGTTGTGAAGGCTCCAACACTGGGAGTTTTTAAGAAGAGGTTGGTCAACCATTTGTCTGAAGTGGTGTGGGGTTTCCTGCCTAAGCAGGGGATTGGACTAGAAGACCTCCAAGGTCCCTTCTGACTCTGTTATTCTATTCTATTCTATTCTATTCTATTCTATTCTATTCTATTCTATTCTATTCTATTCTATTCTATTCTATTCTATTCCATTCCATTCCATTCCATTCCATTCCATTCCATTCCATTCCATTCCATTCCACTCTACTCTACTCTATTCTTCATTCCAATATCTATTCTATTCTATTCTATTCTACTCTACTCTACTCTACTCTACTCTACTCTACTCTACTCTACTCTACTCTATTCTATTCTTCATTCCAATATCTATTCTATTCTATTCTATTCTATTCTATTCTATTCTATTCTATTCTATTCTATTCTATTCTATTCTACTCTACTCTACTCTACTCTACTCTACTCTACTCTACTCTACTCTATTCTTCATTCCAATATCTATTCTATTCTATTCTATTCTATTCTATTCTATTCTATTCTATTCTACTCTACTCTACTCTACTCTACTCTACTCTACTCTACTCTACTCTACTCTATTCTTCATTCCAATATCTATTCTATTCTATTCTATTCTATTCTATTCTATTCTACTCTACTCTACTCTACTCTACTCTACATTCCAATATCTATTCTATTCTATTCTATTCTATTCTATTCTATTCTATTCTATTCTATTCTATTCTATTCTATTCTACTCTACTCTACTCTACTCTACTCTACTCTACTCTACTCTACTCTACTCTACTCTTCATTCCAATATCTATTCTATTCTATTCTATTCTATTCTATTCTATTCTATTCTATTCTATTCTATTCTATTCTATTCTATTCTATTCTATTCTATTCTATTCTACGCTACGCTACGCTACGCTACTCTACTCTACTCTACTCTACTCTTCATTCCAATATCTATTCTATTCTATTCTATTCTATTCTATTCTATTCTATTCTATTCTATTCTATTCTATTCTATTCTATTCTTTTCTTCCCAAAAAAATCAAACAACCTAGGATAGGGGTTGAGCCACGAGCAACGTTACTCTCCTTGCACCCATTTCAAAGAACCCCCACCAGATGCTCAGGCAGACCGGAAGTTCAACTCCAAGGTGCTTCAAAGCAAGGATGCAATTTTGAGATGGGTTTGCTAGGTCCAGCTTGCCTCTTATAACCCAGGTCAGGTAGCTGCCTCGTTGGGTACCAAACGAGATCCATCCATTAATCAAGATCACGTGACGTGTTAATACCACCACTTGATAAGGCCTTGCTAGGATCACACCCGAAATCCCTGCATCCAGTTTTGGTCACCACGATGTACCAAAGATGTGGAGACTCTGGAAAGGGTGCAGAGAAGAGCAACCAAGAGGATTAGGGGGGCTGGAGGATAAAACACATGAAGAATGGTTGTGACCCCTATTTTGAGCCACAGGGAGCCACAGCAGAAGGGTGAAAGAGCCACATGCAGCTCCAGAGCTGCAGATTGCTGACCCCTGGTTTAATAAATAAATAATATTGGATTTATTTGAGGACAATCAGCAAAAACATACTACAATATATGACAAATCGTAGCTTTTGCTGGATTTTGGCTTCACACGTGCAGAATAAACTCAGGGACTTAGCTAAAACAGTGCACAAACTCAGTCTAACTAATAGTTTGTGTCCGTCCTCGCCCGAGTTCATTCTTGCGTGAAACATTTTAACGCTCCGTCAAGTAGGCGAGGCCTCGGCTCTCAGAAGTCGTCCAAGTTTGAAACTTTTGACAAACAGAGTTTATTCTCCTCCTATCAAACCAGGTTTCTCTTGTAACAAACCGGACCTATTTTTCCCCGCGGGCGGAATTTGGAGCTGAAAAAAAAAAAGGCTTGCAGATCTCGCCTTTCCGAATTACAGAAGAGAAATTCAAGGGCATTCTATATTCTCGCTTCGACGTGAAATTATTTAAGGCGGCTTGTTTTTTTTTAAAAGTATCGGGATTGAAAAGATGATTCGGGGGCCTCTCTTTCTGGTTGTGTGAATCTTTCTTTGATCCAATGAAGATCAATTTAAGGCTTATTATAAAGAGCTTTGTTCCGGCCAGGCCAAATTCTAATTGAATTCTCATTTCAAACAAAGTGTGAGAATCGTAGCTCGGGATTTTAATCCCCTCGGATTTTATCATTCCCTTTATTTCATTTTAGTTTTTTTTTTTCAATTTAAATGTTTCTGCCTATTGAGAAAGTTTCTTCGTTTCTAGGAGTTAAGTTCCTTTTCCAACTCTGTTATTCTGTTATTATTCTGTTAAATAACATGCAGGCAAGGAATGGAATGGAATGGAATGGAATGGAATGGAATGGAATGGAATAGAATAGAATAGAATAGAATAGAATAGAATAGAATAGAATAGAATAGAATAGAATAGAATAGAATTCAGATTTTTTTTTCCTCCATCGATGTCTGAAAATGGTTTTTTAAACATCTATAGGACTTTCCCGGTCACTAAACCACAAACCTTGATTACTTCACAAACCACAATGATAACCTTGATCCTTGGAATCATTTTTCAAAACAGGATTGTAAACGCACAACTGCTCTTGTACAACCAGCTACCTTAACGCTGGCATTTTGGTCAAATAACCAAGCTAAAAACTCACATTTTTGAGTGGTTGCACACCGACAAAAATGCCCAAACTGTGTTTCCATTGAAACACGCACCAAATATGCTGTGGTGCCTATGATTGTTGTTGTTGTTTTTTTTTTTTAACTTCTTAGGGCATGCAAGCAAAATTATTCCGAATATTCTGGCTGAAAACGCAAAACGATCAGCGAAACTGTGAACTCAAATCAAAAGACGTTTTTTTTTCCTTTCGGCTCTAAGAAGATGCTCTTTTGCTGGATTTGTTCGAAGCCGACCCATCAATTCTCGGAAAACCTCTAAAAAAAGTGGAGATTTTTCCACCCGAGACCCTATCCCCAAAGGGAAAGTAAGTCTCAAAACTTTTATTTTTCCCTCTCGTTCTGCTTGATTTGATTTCTTTTACTCGAGTGCCTCTTTGAAAGACTCCGTTAGCCCTTCGCATCCTTTTGCAAATCCATTAAACCGCTATTCAGGCCCAATAATAACCACAAATTAAACTTTTCAAGTTTTTTCTGCATTCGACCTTAAAGCTGCGCCCAAAATTTCCTGCTAGCTGACAACGGTCATCATCATCATCATCATAAGGATTTATACTTACTCCAATTTTGCAGAAACAGCCCTAGGACCATGCAGCATCTCCAGGGCAGCATCGCCCATCAACGGCCGGCTCGAAGCACCCCCAAAAACCCCCACTGGTGATTGTGTTCTCCAAAAGCAACCTGAACCCCAATTCTCCCTGCAAACTTTAAACAGTCCCTTAAAACAGCCAGAACAAGAAACCCCTCCAACCCCTTCCCTGCTTGGTCTGCTAATTTCCTAATTTAAAAAAAAAATGAATTCTTTGGTCTCAACTTTTCCTCCCCACTCGGCTGCAATGGTGGGTCCCCCTTAACTTTTGCAGACCCCTTTGCCTCAAATTTTGAGACCTTTCTCGAGCTAAATTGGCCAGCTGAGAAATCTCATTGTTTGCCCTTTGCGGGCCGCCGGAGTCATTGAGATAATCGGGGCAGGGTGCAAGGAGGAGGAGGGGGGGGGGAGGATTGGCTCTGTCTATGGTGGGTGGGTGGGGGGAGATGGAGGAAGCTGCCCAATTGCATTGGGCTTGAGAGCCCCTCCCTCCTCTCCCCCCCCTCCCTCCATGTGTCCAAGGGAGTCTCCTTCCCCAACTTCTCAAAGCTAGATCATTCAGTGGCATCCTTCGCACCCGTCACCTGCCCTGCGTGGCCAGGCCAAGGAGAACTCACCTGGGATCTCACCTGGGTGTTATTTGCATGCAGAAGAGATTGGGTGTTGTTGTTGTTGTTGTTGTTGTTGTTGTTGTTGTTGTTATTATTATTATTATTATTGGTTAATCTGTAGTGAGATTCACAGTCTTTGAGGCTGGTTAATAGCTCAGCAGCTCGAGTCCTAACCAAGGGCCTAGGAACTGTTAAGATATCGTCGGAGGATGTAGGCTGTTCCGAGTAAGGTGGTTTTTTGTAGAGTCAAAATGTTCAAGTCCGGTAAATTTAGAATTTCTAAATAGCGGGGTAGCCCTTTGGGTATTGCTCCAAGGGCTCCAATTACAATCGGAACAACGCACAATTTCTTTTTCCACAGTCGCTCAACTTCGATTTGCAAGTCCCGGTATTTTGTGATTTTTTCTTGCTGCTTATCTTCAATCCGTGCATCACCAGGTACTGCAATGTCAATGAACCATACTTTTTTTCTTTTCAACTACCGTTATGTCAGGTGTGTTGTGGACCAAGTGCCTGTCAGTCTAAATCCTAAAGTCCCACAAGATCTTCAGTTTCTCATTCTCTAGAACTTTCTCAACCTGATGTTCCCAGTGGTTTTTGCTGTACTCAAATCCAAACTTCTGGCACAATTTATTATTATTATTATTATTATTATTATTATTATTATTATTATTATTATTATTATTATTAATTATTATTATTATTATTATTTGAAGTGCAAACCTCAAAAGTATAACCAGATGGCGGACTTGCCCACCGGAACCTGCTAAAGGGAAAGGGAAAAAGTAAAACTGGAAACCAGTTAGAAACTGGTCAGATTGGATGAGAAGGCAGCTGGGGTCCTTTGCAGCACCCCCTCAAGGCCGGCCCTACGGCAAGGATCCTGGAGTAATCCAGCAGGAATGTCTCGCCATCCTCATAATCGAAATGAAAAATCGGCTTTATTTGAATGCTGTCCCAGGTACTGAAAAATATCTGGCGGGAGCCTGGGGAAAAAAAACACAATAATTCTTCGGGTGGTGTGAATCTCGAGACGGATTTAAATGCAAAACATTTTATTCGATTGTCTCGGCTCACTTTGTATTGAGAGCCTCATTTTTGTTTTGTTTTTGAAGGGCAATTATTTTGGAAGCGCATCGTCCCAAATACCCAGATTTGGGAGGGCCAACCTAGTTGAGACGATGGTATATTGGGGATCGCTTGTCTTTACGGACCGTTATTTTTTAGCGATTCGTGATAGATCGGAAAGCCATTTGTCCGGAGCGGTGTAGGCAGGGTCTCCCTGTTGGAGCAGGGGGTTGGACTCGATGACCTCGAAAGGGCCCTTCCACCTGTTACTGTTTAAAAAATGTGTAATAAATAAATAAATAAACCGACACTTCCATTGTCAACGAAGTCGTCGGAGTCACAAAGTTGGGGATTGTTTAACCACACAACTGACTTCACTGTGTGCCCCGGATTTGCACAGAGAGAGTCCCCTTAAATAAATAAATAAATAAATATATATATATATATATATATATATATATATATATATATATATATATATATATAATATTTTTGCTGATAATTCTATAAATAAAGGGAGGCTGTCATAGATCTATTTCGAGCTTATTTGCTCTCATCAGACAGTCATACCCTTACTGGGATTTGAACCTGGGCCGTCTGCTTGTAAGGCAGTTGATTTAACCCTCAGGCCACAGGCTCTTATCCAATTACCAGCTCAACTGGTTAAATCAACTGCCTTACAAGCAGATGGCCCAGGTTCAAATCCAGTAAGGGTATGACTGTCTGATGAGAGCAAATAAGCTCGAAATAGATCTATAACAGCCTCCCTTTATTTACAGAATTATCAGCAAAAATATTAAAAACATAGAAAATAGCTTGTCGACTATATTATACTGTCTGGATGGCCCATGAGATTGGGCTGAAAGGCAAAAAATTGGAGATTTGTGATATCTCCTTCTCCATTCGTGGTAATCCAGGATGACTTAACATACATACATACATACATACATACATACATACATACATTACATACATATATATGCATGAAGCAATAGTATCTTTTGGATTCTCCCAATCAGTTCCAGGGTCCAAACTGGCCATCGTTGCCACGAAGCACTAACTGAGCTTCCTCCTGACCCAGCTTTGCAAAACGACAGAAGTTGTAAAAAAAAATAAAATAAAATTGCAAATAGTGCAGAAGTTGGAGCTTATGGCCAAAAAAAAAAAGGGGGGGGGAGCTACAGAAACGCCATGCACTAAATGCAACCGTTTCCAAAATGGCGGGCCTTGCAAGAAATGCAAAATTGCCAAAAAAAACCCCCAAAAAACATGGCATGCCTTGCAAATAAATGCGATGGTTCCAACATCTTGGCAAAACCTGGCCAAATATAAGCTTCAGCCTGCAGGGTCTTTGTCTAATGTGGGTTAGCATGTTGTCAGAATGCCATGAATGTCAGCTTTGGAACAATGACCCCCAGTGGACAGAGAGAGAGGGGGGAGAGAAGGAGAGAAAGGGAGAAAAAGGGAGGGAGGGAAGGAAAGAGAGGAGAGGGAGAGAAAGAGAGGGAGGGAAAGAGGGAGAGAGGAAGGAGGGAAAGAGGGAAAGAGGGAGGGAAAGAGAGGGAGAGTGAAATGGAGAGGGAGAGAGGGAGGGAAAAAGAGGGAGAGTGAAATGGGGAGGGAGTGGAGGAGAGAAAGAGGGAGAGGGAGAGAAAGAGGGAGAGGGAGGGAAAGAGGGGGAAGAGAGGGGGAGGGAGAGAGGGATGGAGGGAAAGGGAGAGGGAGAGGGAGGGAAAGAGAGGAAGGGAAAGAAAGGGAGGGAAAGAGAGGGAGGGAAAGAGAGGGAAAGAGGGAAAGGGAGAGGGAGGGAAAGAGGGAGAGAAAGAGGGAGAGGGGAGAGAGGAGGAGGGAGGGAAAGAGGGGGAAGAGAGAGGGAGAGCGGGAGGGAGAGGAAGGGAAAGAGTGAGAGGGAGAGAGGGGGAGGGAGAGAGGGAGGGAAAGGGAGAGGGAGGGAAAGAGAGGAAGGGAAAAAGGGAGGGAGAGGGAGGGAAAGGGAGAGAAAGAGGGAGAGGGAGGGAAAGAGGGAGAGAAAGAGTGAGAGGGAGAGAGGGGGAGGGAGGGAAAGAGGGGGAAGAGAGAGGGAGAGCGGGAGGGAGAGGAAGGGAAAGAGTGAGAGGGAGAGAGGGGGAGGGAGAGAGGGAGGGAAAGGGAGAGGGAGGGAAAGAGAGGAAGGGAAAAAGAGGGAGGGAAAGAGGGAGGGAAAGGGAGAGAAAGAGGGAGAGGCAGGGAAAGAGGGAGGGAAAGGGAGAGAGGGAAAGAGAGGGAGAGGGGGGGGAAAGACCCCTCCCCAATTTAGCACCAGGCAGATAATCTAAAAGGGGCACACAGAGAGAGAGGGGGGGAGTCCTTCCACCTTCCCTCCATTCCTTAACCCTTCTCTTTTTTTTCCAGCTCTTCTTATCCAGTTAACTGCACTTCAAAGTCCTGGATTTGGGGAGGGGGGGGGTGAGTGGGTGGGTGAGGCCGCCCCCTTCTTCCTTCCGCCTTCCTGGGTCCATTCATGGTGTCACTTACACAAGCCGATGGCCCTGTTCTCTAGGCACAATGGGGCAGCCCTCCCTCCCTCCCTCTGCCCTTTCTTTGTAACCAGGGGAAAAGGGGAGGCAGCTAGGAAGACAATACCCAAAGGGGGAGGGAGAAGGAGACTCCTTTTCTTTTACTCGCACCCCAAAATTGCAAAGCGAGGGAGAGGAAAGAGAGAAAAACCTGAAATGCAAAAAAGCCAACTCCTGATTTTAAGCCGTCGAATAATCAGCTTTGAAAGTTGCAGCCGTTGAGAAGCGTCAAGATTTGAACCCGTGTTCTGGGATGCTACTTCTTTCAAAATCCCTCTCTCTATTTCCCCCCCCTTTCAACCACAACCACCCTCCGAGGTAGGCCACCACCCCAAGGAGAGAAAAATGGCTCGGGCCTTTGAGGAATTTTTGAAGTCCCCTTGTTGTGAATTAGGCGGTTTTATCCATCTAATCTTTTGCTGAGTGAGGGTTTTTCTCCAATCCTTGCATTTTTTAAAAAATTTTTTAAAAGGCATTTTGCAGAATTGATATTCCATAAAAAAATTAAAATGGAACACAATATAAAATAATATAATAAATAGAAGGATAACATATTGTTGTATGATAACCTGTTGTTGTGTTACTTCTGCATTCCCTTGCGGTTCTTTTTAAAAAGAGAGCTCATCGGTAGAACTGCCGTTCTATTAAAAACAAGATTAAAATGTAAAAATAAAATAAAAACGATAAAAATAAAAATGATATAAAATCGTAAAACCCGATGCATATTGTTTCTGCATTCCCTGGTGTTTTCTCTTTTTTTAAAAAAGAGATATTCAGCAGAATGGCTGTTCCATAAAATACTAAGCTAAAATAAAAGGAATAAAATAAAACCTTAAAACAGGATGTGATATATGATAAACGGCTGCTCTGTTCTCTTACACCATTTGTCGTTTTTTTAAAAAAGCATGGGGCAGAATTGCTGTTCCATCACATAATAAAATGAAAATAGCAAAATAAAATAATAAAATATGATGTGAGATATATATATCTATATCTATCTATCTATCCTATTTATCATCTATCCTAATATCTCTCTCTATTTATCTATCTGTATCTATCTATCATCTATCTTATCTCTATTTTATCTATTCTATTTATCATCTCTCTATATCTATCCATCTATCTGTATCTTCTATCTATCATCCATCCATCCATCCATCCATCCATCCATCTTTTCTATTTATCATCTATCCTCGCTAATATCTATTTATTTATCTATCTATATCTATAATCTATCTATCCATCTAGCTATCTACTATTTATCATCTATCCTCTCTAATATCTATCTATATTTATCTATACTCTATCTATCTATCTATAAAGTAATCTGTTCTATTTATCATCTATCAATCCTCTATATATATCTTCTAACAGATCATCTATCCATCCATCCATCCATCCATCCATCCACACACACACACACACACACACACACACACAAAATAAGCAAGGCGAAAGAACGGAATAAACAGAATTTCCCAAGTAGGTTAATTTGACCATTTAATAGTAAAATGCACTTAGGTGAATATCTAGAACTTAAACTGGACAACTTTAACAGAGACTTCAACTCCCAGAGTTCCCCAGCCAGCCCCTTCTCACCCTCAAGAACAAGAACCAGCCTGTGAAAAGTTTTCTTATTCCATCAAAACACCCCAAAATAAAATATATATTTTTTAAAAAAAACCCAACTTTAAAACAGACAAGATGGTTCGTTTAAAAGATCTGAATTTTCCCCGCCCTCCATGGAATCAAAACCGATTCACCCCCTCCGAGCCATCACGGTGAGCAGCTCCGGATAAATTTATCCGGCCTGACCAACAAGATTGCAAAGAGGGGGGGGAAAACTGGCCTTGCGAGGTAGGCCACCGATTGGGCTGGGGCAGGAGGAGAAGAGAGGGGTTGATTTAGTATACAAGGTGCAAAAAAACTCTTACATCAGCCCCTTCCTGACTTTTGCATAGTTACTAAGGGTAAATAAACCACAGGTAACAAACTAAGAGAGTGTATTACTTGTAAATATAAAATCATGATAAATTTAAAATCTGTTTGGTCCCCCAAAAATGAATCCAAACCTCCCAATGAGGAATTTAATAAAAAAATGGGAGGAAATTAGGATTGGAAACGCGCTCCCCCAGCTTCGGGGATACCCCCCCCAAAAGGGGGGTGTTTTCAGCCTCCGGAGAGAAAATCCACCCAGTCCAGAGGGTGTTTGTGTCTTAGATTGGGGGGGGGGAGATGGGGATCAGACATAAAAGGAAGATGTTTCGATTTTAAAGACCTCGTAGAAAAAGGAATTAGAAAAAGTGGAGAATCCAGCCCCAAATCGTAAAAATCAGTTGCATTACAAAAGGAAGACTGAGAATGGAGGTAGAAGGTTCAGGAAGGAATATGGGCAGGCCTCGAATTACGACACTTAGCAGCCCAACTTACGATCCAGTTTCAAAGTTACGACCGCCCCCATTCTGCGCCAGGGACCGCACTTAAAAACCGTTGGCAGCCTCCTGATTTGCCTTTTTTCTTTTAAACCAGAAACCGAGGTTTAAATTTAAACTCCTGTTTCTTCCCTCCTCCCCCCCCCCCAAAACACCCTTTGTGGACAAGGGCTCACTTAATGACCACAGAGTTCGTTTAACGACAGCCACGAAAAATGTTGTAAAATCAGTTCCGTTACGGAAGGGAAGAGAGTCTTCGTCTTAACAGGCGTCGTACAATGGAAATGGAATAGATTTGATTTGCACAGTGGCCCTTCTTGGCAAACGGCCTCAATTCCTGCCTCCGTCGTGGTCGTAAATCGAGGACTCCCTATAACGCACCAGGCCGAGAAAAAGGGAGCGATTTGGGTATGACTAAACCCTCCCCCCCAATCAGAATTGCCCAATGCCACAGAGTCGTTTTTTTTCACGGTGCTCGGACAACGTCCGTTACAGACGTAAATCTCCTGCGATGATCTTCGTCCAAATATCTGGAGTGAGAGGGATGTAGGTCCTCGCGGTAACATCCAGCACGAAAAGGGGATCCGAGATCCGGCCGGGATCAAATCCTTCCTCCACGAGGCGGAACCGTTTCTGCTTGAAGGTTTCCGTCATTTCCAGCTGCTCCTGAGAAAGTCGGGAGAAAGCCAGCCCATCGTGAAGTCAGATCTGGGTTGTTGTTGGCCTCCCTCGCAGGGCCGTTGTGAAACCAGAGAAGGGGGAACTCGAACCCAAGACTTACGCAGGAAGCGAGGCCAGGCGTACGGAGGAAGCAGCTCGGCCACGTGATGGTAGATTTGAGGGCCGTCGAATTTTGCATCCGGCTGTAGGACCAAGGTGGCCATCCCTGCGCGGCCGTTCATATCCTAGAAAGGAACACATCTAGTCCTTGACTTATGACCGTTTGTTTAGTGACCGGTTAGAACAGCACTGAAAAAAGGAGACTTAGGAGTGGTTTTCACGCTTACGACCGTCGTAGTATCCCCGCGGCCCAAATTCACACGCTTGGCCACTGACTCGTATTTATGACGGGTGGCAGCGTCCCGGGGATCCCACGCTCCCCTTTTGCGAGAAGCCAGATTCATTTAACAACCATGTTTAACTTAACAACGGCAAAGATTCCCTTAACAAATTGTGGCCAGATTTTCCTAACTCTTACCTGGGACCGTCACGCCGTATACCATAACCTCCCGCAAACTCTCCAGCGTGCTCAGAGCCTCCCCGACTTCCGTGGTGGCCACATTTTCGCCTTTCCAACTACGGGGGAAAGAAACCAGAAACAGTGGGAAAGCAGAGAAGATTCTTTTGCAAAGCCAGGAGGGAAGGATTTGCAAAATTTAAAAAAAAAAGGAAAACAAAATCGGCTCGGAGTTCGGGAACGACTGGAGAGGTTTTGAGATTTTTCTCGCATTGCGTCGGCTGACCGAACTGGCCAGCTGGTGTTGCCTGGCCGATTTAAATTTTTTTTAAAATGGAAAGTTTGGGGCTTGGTCCATTTTTTTAAATTTTTTAATTAATTTATTTTTTGAAGCATAGAAAGTCTTCTTTGGGGCTATTTTTCTAAAAAAAAAAATTGAATCACATTAAATTCCTGGGAAAGTTTTCTTTAGGGAAGGGCTCCCTCGTGTGGCCAATGGAGAATATGATGCAAGGCAGGAATCAAAAAGATATTTCAGCATATTCTATCATCTATCTATCTATCTATCTATCTATCTATCTATCTATCTATCTATCTATCTATCTATCTATCTATCTATCTATCTATCTATCTATCTATCTATCTATCACTCTCTCCAGCATGTAGCATCTATCTCTATCTCTCATCTATCTCTATCTCTGTATCATTATCTATCTGTATCATCTATCTATCATCTCTCAAATCTATCAATCTCTCTCTCTCTCTCTCTCTCTCTCTCTCTCTCTCTCTCATCTATCTCTCTCTCTATCTAGTGCCCTCCGTAGGCCATAGATTGCAAAGCCCATCATCCCTGCCCAGCATGAGAAACCTGAGCTGTCTTCCAGAGAGCCTGAATCATCCAATTTCCAATTCAGTAGCTCAATTTTAATACAGATCCTATGTTCAAAATTCAGACGCTTTGGCAATTGACTCATTATTTACGACGGATTGCGGAGATTTTGTGACCTTCTGACAAGCAAAGTTACCCTAATTGTAATTGCTACACCTTCGACTTCAGTGAGCAGTTGCCCAGCTTTGCTTTTGGGGAGCCAGAGACAGGATTCGCACTCAGCTCGAGCGGAAAACCAGCCTACCGGTAGGTGTCTCCTGTACGGTCCCAAAAGCTGATAAACCCTTCGGCGTCTTGCACCATCAAGTCTCCGGAGTTAAAATAAACGTCTCCGTCGGCGAAGACGCCGCGTAGCAGCTTCGCCTCGCTCAGCTCACGTCCGCCCGCGTATCCGAGGAAGGGGTTACGAAATGTCACCGGAGAAATCAGAAGTCCCGGTTCCCCTACGGGAAGAAAAACAACCGCACAGTTTAGTCCCCGACTTACAACTGTTCCTTTTATAAAAAATTATTTATTGTTAAATTTATTAGGTACGCCCATCTTCCCGCAAGGTAACTCCCGGTGGCTTTACGATATTAAACGGTTTAGCGATCGTCGGATGTTACGCCGTCACTGACAAAGTGACTTTCAACGGGACCTCAATTTATGACTGTCGCCATGTCAGGCGATCCAAATTCAGAAACCCTAACAACCAGGGTGTATTTCGGGACGGCTGCGGTGTCCTGGGAATTGTGTGATCACGAATTTACGCCCTTCCAACTGGCTTCTTGACAAACCAATCCGATGGGGAAAGCCGGATTCATTTAATGACTGCACAGTTGGCTTAAAACACTGTCGTGATTCGTTTAGCAAGCCCAGCAAAACAAGGGCGTGAAATTGGCCGGGACTCATGCCCAACGACTGCAATTGGGAGCAAGGCGACTAAGCCATGGGAATTCTGCTCCCAATTGCAGTCGTTAAGCCAAGAACTCCTTATAACTCACTGGAAAACGAGGCGGAAAGGAAGGGTGATGGAAGATATTCTCCCCCCCAAAAAATAGCTCCCTCGGTCACCTATGTCCACGCGCTGGCACCGGCCGGTGGCCTCATCTCTTAGCGGACCGCCTTGGACGGCGTCGAAACGAACCAACTCGAAGGGACTGAAGCACTGAAGGGTGAAAGAATTCACGACACAATTTTAAAAGGAAGATTTCTCTTTCCGATCTTTCATTTTACGAACGCCGTGCGCTAATATTTTAGCTCTTCTGCTTCTTTTTATTTATTTATTTTTTATCCAGTACTCCTCTTTTACAACCATTTTTACTTCTGGGTTGCGAGGTCCTTCGGTGACCGATAAAAAACAGGGGATCCTTTATAACGAAGGACTGTGAAGCTTTATTTTCACTTCATTTGTTTGATGGCTCCCCTTTGGCGTCTGAATCTATTCTGTGAAAGCAAAGCTAGGAGCCTAAACAATTAAAACAAAAACCCTTTTCTTTCGGGTTTGAACTTATATTTACCGACAAAGAAATAAAAGCCTGCAGATTCTCCAGATTTCTCCTCAATATTTTTCTTCACCTGGGTGTGAACCGAGCGGCCATATAAATTACTTTTCTTCACTTCACTTTAATTTGTTTCACTTTGCTTTTCCTTTCCCTTCTGTTATTATTTAGGTATTTACTTACTTATTTATTTATTAAACTTATATGCCGCCCATGTCCTCGTCAAGTGACTCTGGCTGGCTGAATAAATAACTAGGGATGTATTGAATTATTTGTTTAATAAATACAGTATATATAAGTCGGATAGTGTGAGTGGTGCAATGGCCTAGAGGTGGAGCCTCTCGCCTCACAATCAGGGGGCTGTGAGTTTGATCCTAGGTAGAGGCAGATATTTCTCTCTCTGGGCACGTTGAGAATATATCTGCTGAATATAACTCCGCACTGGTGACAGGAAAGGCATCCGGCCAGTAAAACATTCAGCTCCATTCAGTTGCCCAGACTCCACCCCAATGCAAGAGATTATCGGCTCGTTAAAAGGAGATGATGATATAAATCGGATAGTGGTAAGGCAACTCTGAGGGACAGCCTGAATCTGCCAACGTGCCCCCCCCACCTTTTCCAG
Source organism: Coluber constrictor foxii (assembly GCA_038048745.1). Classification (NCBI taxonomy): domain Eukaryota; kingdom Metazoa; phylum Chordata; class Lepidosauria; order Squamata; family Colubridae; genus Coluber; species Coluber constrictor. The sequence goes on from CM075975.1 coordinate 14,148,452, forward strand.
GAACGTCGCGATGCCCACCTTATAAATCCAGGAGCCGCGCCCCACGGCACCCACAGTGCCGGTGTAGTTGAAGAGGGTGACATTCCCTTCAGTCATGCCGTACGTTTCCACCACTTTGATGTTTCCGAATCGGCGGAGGAATTCGCGCCAAACGTCCGGCCGCATCCCGCTGCCCAGGACCATGCGTAAGGAATGCTCCCGATCGGCTGGGCTCTGCGGGAAAGAAGAAGGAACACGGTGGCACAAAACAGGGCCCAGTAGCCAATGGGCTACATTGGCCAGTGAAGAGGGAGTTCTTTGCTTTGCTGGGAAATTATCCCATTTTGGAAGACCAGAGAGGTCCCTTTGCGGTCGCCAAATATTGGCAGGAACTGTTCTGGGTTTGGTTGCCGGTGGCTCGGGAGAGTTTTTTTTTTTTTATAAGAGGTGCAATGCTGAGGAAAGGGTGCCTCTCCCACCCAGCACGATGCATAAGAAAAGCAACAGCACCCTGGTTTTATTTATTAAATTTATATACCGTCCGCCTCGCGATCCAAAGCGACTACTAAGGCAGAAATCTGACTGGTGGTTTAGGGAGGGAGGGAAAAAGTGAATCGATAATGAATAAGCGAATGAATGAATGGTGAATAAATAATATCCACTTTCATTCAAATCATCATAAAGGTGAGAAAACGGCAGAAATCCCAGCCGTAATACCAGAGGTGGCCACCAGAGGGAGAAATATACAGGCCCACCTTTTTCTGCACTTACTGGTGGCTGGTTGATCAGGTAGCGGCACAGCTCCCCAATATATTGGAAGACGGTCACTCTGTGAGTCCGACAGTCCGGCCAAAACTGGCTGGCTGAGAATTTTTTCTTCAGCACGCAGGTGGCCCCTGGCAAGAAACGTCAAGCCTTTTTCCCCCCCCCCTTTTCCCAAGAAAGCTAAGCAAAGTTTCTAGTCCTCATGGTTTCGAAAGCCCTCTTTTCATTCTTCCCCCGCAGCCGCCAGGGAGTTTCGGCTCCTTAAACTCTTCGCGGTATTGACGGTGGCGGAAAGGGAATCCCTCGGCTGGGAAGCAGGACCGCAACGGGGAGCCTCCAAAGCCAAGAGCAATTGACCCCGAATTCTCGAGGGGAGAAAGAGCAAAGGGAGGGAAGAGGGTTCAGGGAGAAACCTACCCAGCCCAAACGTGCCCAGGATGCCCAAAAGGCTGCCGGACATGTGATACAAGGGGAGGGTCAGGTAGATGACGTCGGAGCTGGAGGCCCCCACCAGCTTGTAAAATCCCAGGCAGAGGATGGTCTTCAAGTGGCTCACACGGGCGGCTTTGGGGAGGCCTGGAGGGAAGGAAGGAAGGAATGAAGGAAGGAAGGAAGGAAGGAAGGAAAGAAACAGGGAGGAAGGGAAGGGAAGGGAGGGGAAGGAAAAGAAGACAGAAGAAGGGAAGGGAAGGGAAGGGAAAAGGAAAGGAAAGGAGGAAGGGAAAGGAAGGGAAGGGAAGGGAAGGGAAGGGAAGGGAAGGAAGGAAGGAAGGAAGGAAAGGAAAGGAAAGGAAAGGAAAGGAAAGGAAAGGAAAGGAAAGGAAAGGAAAGGAAAGGAAAGGAAAGGAAAGGAAAGGAAAGGAGGAAGGGAAAGGAAAGGAAAGAAGGAAAGGGAAAGGAAGGGGAGGGAGGGAGGGACGGAAGGAAGGAAGGAAGGGAAAGGAGGAAGAGAAAGGAAAGAAGGAAAGGGAAAGAAGGGAAGGAAAAAGAGGATGGGAGGATATGGGATGGGAAGGGAAGGGAAAAGGAAAGGAAAGGGGGAAGGGAAAGGAAAAGAGGGAAAGAAAGGAAAGAAGAAAAGGAAGGAGGGAGGGAGGGAAGAAAAGGAAAGACAAGAAACAAAAGGGTGTCACATTTTTAAAAAAACTTATTGCTACATTTTATTTGTGTTATGAACTCAGTGCACAACTTTGTCTTAAAGTAGCAAACCAAAGAGAGGAAATAGCGTCACAACTGTTGCGAAAAGAAGCTACTTTAGACTTCCTGCTGCCTTCCAGAGACACACACACGCTGACTCCCTTCCCCCCCCCCAGAAACCTCCGCCTCCCCCCTCCCAACTGCCCCCCACCTCACCCGTCGTGCCGGAGGTGAAGATGTACAGGCAGGTGTCCATCAGGTGTCGCGGAGTGGAGAGCTCGTAAGGCAGGGGCTCTTCGGAGGCTTCCTCCAGGAGATCCTCCAGGCTGATCACGCCCGGTGGATAGGGCCCCTTTCCCATCACCCAGACCCCAATGCCCATCTCCTTCAGGCTGGGGAGGATGGGCTCCACGGTGCTGAACAGTTCTGCAAAGAGATGGGAGATTGGCGGGGTTCGGTTCCTGCAGTGACTTTCTCCTGAGCCCGGTCTACTTTGCAGGGTTGTTGTGATGAGAGGGGAAGAAGAGCAGGAGGAAGACAAAAGTGCCTCCTGACACTCAGGTTGGGGTGGCTCGGCCCCATCATCCCCTGCCTCTCATCCCCTCTCTGCCCCATCCCCTATGTCAGCCCCATGCAGGATTACTGCCCCCAGCCCCATCATCCCCTGCCTACTCTGCTGAAGGCCACATGTGGAAGGAATGCCCCAGCCCATCCTCCCCAGCTTAGTTCCTGCAGGCTCATGGGAGGGATGCCCCAGTCCATCTTCCCCAGCCCCATCCTTCCCTGCTTGCCTCCCTCCACGCATGGCCCTGGCCTCTCATCTCCATCCCCATCCTCCCCTGCCCCCTCTGCTCAGGGTCAAGTGTGGGAAGGATACCCTAGCCTCTCATCTACAGCCCATCATCTTAGTCCCATCCTCCCCAGCCCAGCCCCCCTCCATGGAAGGGACTCCCCAGCCCATCCTCCTCCGCTGCCCCTCTGCTCAGGGTCACGTGCTGGAGGGATGCCCCAGCCTCTAAAGCCCAGACCATCCCCATAGTCCCACTCCCATCGTCCCCAGCCAAGTCTCCTCCTCCCCCACCCTCCCGGAAGGGACTCCCCAGCCCATCATCCTCCTAGTCCCCCTCCCACCCTCCCCAGCCCAGCCCTCCTCCATGGAAGGGACTCCCCAGCCCATCATCCCCCCCTGCCCCCTCTGCTCAGGGCCATGCGTGGGAAGGATGCCCCAGTCTCTAATGCCCAGCCCATCCTCCTAGTCCCCCTCCCATCCTCCCCAGCCCAGCCCCCCTCCATGGAAGGGACTCCCCGGCCCATCCTCCTCCGCTCAGGGTCGCGCGCGGGAGGGATGCCCGGGCCTCTCAGCTGCAGCCCATCCTCCGCAGCCCCGCGCGGGAGGGACTCCGGGGCCCATGCTCCCCGTCGGCGGCGGCTCACCGTGGCTGGCCAGGAGCGCCCGGGCGCGGCAGGCGCGCAGGCAGTGGAGGAGGGCGGCGGGGCGCAGCGCGGTGCCCAGGAAGGCGGGCCGGGCGCCCAGCTTGGCGAGTCCGATCCAGGCCCAGACGAAGAAGGGCTCGTTGCCGGCCAGCAGCGCCGCCGTCCGCCCGCCCAGCCCGGCCGTCCGCAGCGCCTGGCCCAGCCGGTTGCTCTCGCGCTCCGCCCGCCCGTAGCTGAAGCTGCGGCCCTCGAAGCGCAGGAAGGGCCGGCCGGGCCCCGCCGCCGCCGCCAGCCGCCCCCAGCGCTGCGCCACGCTCGCCCGGCTCACCAGCGCCAGCCGCCCGCCCCAGCGCCAGCGCCCGCGCCACGAAGCCCGCGTCCGCCCGCCCGGCCCGGCCCAGCAGCGCCAGCACCAGCGCCCCCAGCCCCAGCAGCAGCCCCAGCCCCAGCAGCCCCAGCAGCAGCACAGCCATGCCTGCCGCAGGGACCCCCGAGCCTCTGGCTTTGCGCACGCCAGCGCGCAAAGGGGGCCGGCTGTGTCCGCGGGCCAAGGGGTGGGGTGGGGAGCTGTCCCACGCGCAACCCCCCCCCCTTCTTTTGAAGCTCGCCACGCAAAGTTTGCACGGAGTTTCCAGAGAGTTTCTCCTAGTAAGAGAGGGAGAGAGAAAGTAAGAACGAAAGGAGGAGGAGAGGAAAAAGAACGAAAGGAAGAGAATGAGAAAAGAGGGAGGGGAGGAAGAGAAAGAAGGAAAAAGAATTGGAGAGTGAGAGAAAAAGGCAGGAGGGAGAAAAGGAGAGAAAGAGGGAGGGAAGGAGAAAGAAAGGAGAGAGAAAGTAAACAAAAGGAGGAGGGAGGGAGGAGAGGAAAAAAGAATGAAAGGAGAATGAGAAAAGGGGGAGAGGAAAAGGATGAGAAAGAAGGAAAAAGAATTGGAGAGTGAGAGGAAAAGGCAGGAGGGAGAAAGGAAAGGAGGGAGAAAAGGAGAGAAAGAGGGAGGGAAGGAGAAAGAAAGGAGAGAAAGATGAGAAAAGGAGAGAGAAAGTAAGAGCAAAAGGAGGAGGAGAGGAAAATGAATGAAAGGAAGAGAATGAGGAAGAGGATGAGAAAGAAGGAAAAAGAATTGGAGAGTGAGAGAAAAAGGCAGGAGGGAGAAAAGGAGAGAAAGGGAGGGAAGGAGAAAGAAAGGAGAGAAAGATGAGAAAAGGAGAGGGAAAGTAAGAACAAAAGGAGGAGGGAGGGAGGAGAGGAAAAAAAGAATGAAAGGAAGAGAATGAGAAAAGAGGAAAAGGATGGAAAGAAGGAAAAAGAATTGGAGAGTGAGAGAAAAAAGCATGCGGGACAAAAGGGAAGAACGAGAGAAAGGAGGAGGGAAGGAAGAGAGGGGAAAGGAGAAAGAATGAAAGATGAGAAAAAGGGATAGAGAAAAGAATGAAAGAATGAGAAAAGGGAGGGAGGAGGAAGGAAAGAATCGGAGAGAGAAAAAGGCAGGAGGGGAAAGAATGAGGGAGAAAGGGCAAGAGAGAAAGAGGAAGGAGAAAGGGAAAGAAATGAGAGAGAATGAAAGAATGAGAAAGGGAGGAGGGAGGGGAGAAAGAACAAGGGAGAAAGAAGATGGAAAGAATGAAAGAGGGAGGAGAGGAAGAGAGAAAAGGGAAAGAATGAGAGAATGAAAGAGAATATAGAAAGGAGAATGAAGAGGGAAGAGAGGAAAAGAAAAAAGAAAGGGAAAGAAAGAGAATATAGAAAGAAAGGAGAATGAGAAGAGGGAGGACAGAAGGAAGAAAAGGAAGGAGAGAGATGGAAGGAATGAGAGAGAGAGAGAGAGAGGAGAAGGAGGAACTTGGTACCCCCTCCCAAGAGACACCCCCCTCGGGATGCCCAGAGGCTCAGTTGCACCCCATCCCCAAGGAGATGCCCCCAAACTGCCCTTGTATCCCACAAGAACCCTCCCCAACCAGGATCCTCCCCGCTTTGCTAAGTAACCCAGGATCGACACAAGCTGTGGTTTGTTTGGAACCTTGGCTGATCAACCCCACCCGCTCCCCCCCAGCTTGTAAACCAGAGGGAGCCCAATGGACATTTCTAGGCACACGTGATTTCACGATTTGGGCGCGATTAACCCCCGATTAGCCCCTTAATCCCTGCTTAAGACATGCCAAAACAAACACAAAAAAAACGAGAGGCCAGGAACGAATCGTGGTTTCCTGGCCTAAACTTTCCCCTCATTTTGCAAACTGCTGAAATTTCAACGTCCCGGATCTTTTTCTCCCCCCTCCTGCGAGAGAGAGCGCCTGGCAGGGTCTCCCATCCCCTACGAATTGCAGATGTGGAAACACACAACGTGGACAAAGAGTTGGCAACAAAGCACCCTTGTGTTGTGTTTTTTTTGCCCTTCGGCCACAAGGCAAGGAAGAGCCAGAAATCCTGCAAAACAAGAAGAAAACAAGCCTTTTTCTTAAAAGCTTGGGGGGGAAAAGGTGTTTTTTTTTAAAAAAAAATCAGATTTGGGTGGGGAAAAAAGCTTCTGGGTCCAAGAAGAACAAGCTTTAAAAGGATGGTTGGTTAGCTAAATTGGTTTCCCTCCCTTCTCCGGCCAGGAAAGGGACTTACGACTGGTCCTCGCACTTACAACCATAGTAGCCTCCTTCCCCAGCTGGGGGAGGAGGGGGGCGCTTTGGATTGGAATTGGAATTTCTTAACTCTTGCTTTCTGGTCCAGGAAATGTTCTGCCTTCGAACAGGACGAAATGTTCTGTGAAAGTTAACTTCAATTGGTCCCCGGAGAGAGCTCTGGCAAAGGAAATAGTGGAAGGGGTGGGTAATTTAGGGGTAGACTGCTTCTGCTGCTAGGGGTTGAACTCCACTGAACTTGGCTACTAGGAGACAGAGAAAGAAAGAAAGGAAAGCAGAGTGAAAGAGAGAAAGAGAAAGAGGAGAGAAAAAGTGAGAGAGAGAAAAAGAAAGGGAAGGAGAGTGAAAGAGAGAAAAAGTGAAAGAAAAAGAAAGGGAAGGAGAGTGAAAGAGAAAGGAGAGAAAAAGTGAAGGAGTGAAGGAGAAAGGGAGAGACAGAAAGGGAAGAAGCGAAAGAGAGTGAAAGAGGGAGAGAAAAAGACAAAGAGAAAGAAAGGAAAGGAGAAGAGGGAAAGAGGAAGCAAAAGAGAAAGAAAGAGTGAAAGAGAAAGGAGAAAAAGGGAGGAAGAGTGAAAGAAAAAGTGGAAAGAGAAAGGAGAGAGAAAAAGTGAAAGAAAAAAGAAAGGGAAGGAGAGTGAAAGAGTGAAAAAGTGAAAGAGAAATAGAAAGAGGGAAGGAGAGTGAAAGTGAAAGGAGAGAAAAAGTGAAAGGGAGTGAAGGAGAAAGAGAGGGAGAGACAGAAAGGGAAGAGCAGCGAAAGAGAGAGTGAAAGAGGGAGAGAAAAAGACAAAAGAGGAAAGGAAGAGGGAAAGAGGAAGCAAAAGAAAGGAAAGAAAGTGAAAGAAAGGAGAAAAAGAAAGGGAGGAAGACTGAAAGAAAGAAAAAGTGGAAAGAGAAAGGAGAGAGAAAAAGTGAAAGAAAAGGGAGAGACAGGAAGGGAAGGAGAGCGAAAGGAGAGAAAGCGAAAGAATGAAAGAGGGAGAGAAAAAGAGAAGAGACAAAGAAGGAGGAAAGGAGAAGAGTGAAAGAAAGAGCAAAACAGACAAGAAATAGACAAAGATGACAAAATAATTCTGATACCACCAAAGTCAAAAGGATATTTGGGGGGGGGGGAAACCCCACACAAACTCAAAAAGAACATCGCAACCCCAAGATGGAGCCCAGCCCGCTCCCTAAAAAAAACGAGTCCCCAAAACAGCGACTTTTACACACACAAAAAAAAAAAAACACCCCCAAATTGCCAAGATTTATTATCCCCCCCCCCAAAAAAAACCCCACTTAAAAAGACCTCGTTTTCTTCCGGAGGAGGTGAAGACAGTTTCAAAACAGGATGGTTTTATTTCGTCCTTGAAGTTTTTGGTCCTTCCATCCCCCCTCCCAACGGATTTTGGAAAAATGGGGGGTGGGAGAGGAGGAGGAAGGCTGTGAGAGGGGAGGGGGTCTTGATTGGCACCTGCAAGGCTGCGATGGGGAGGGAGGGGGGCAGGGAAATCACCTGTGGGGAGAGGGGGGGGGAACCATTCGGCTGTTGGACCAAGCGAACGCAAGAATAAAATGCCTTTTATTTGAAGCGAACACAAGAGAAAGTCAGGCCTGGGAGTGGGGGGGGGGAGAGCACCCCAGCACTCCTCCCCTCTCCCCAAAAATGAAGCCCCCCCCCACTTCCCCACTCCAAGTTTTCCTTGGGAAAAGCACCAATTGGAGATCACGGCAGTTCACAGGTTTATTTACATCCCGAAAATTGGCGCTTCTCTGCTTGATCTGGTTTGTGGATTTTGGCCTCCTTCCCTTCCGTCGCTGCTGCTGCCCCACAGCTGGGGTGGGGTGGGGGGGCACAGCAATGGTGTGACACCCACTTTTCTGCGGGGGGGGGGGGATGGAGCAACCCCCCACCCCCCACCCCGAGGACCCAACGCCAGAGGGGAGAACATCTCTCCGCAGCCTCGTCTGTCTGTTCTCCGGCGGTTGTGTCCGCCTGGCCGGATCTGATTCGATCTGGGGGGGCGGGTGGGGGGCGCAGTTCCTTGCCCCGAAGGGCGGTTTTGAGGGGGGGGTGAGGAGATGGCGCAGAGGTGGGCCCTCCACCGCCACCGCCCCCCCCACCGCTCAGGTCGCTGTCTGAGCCAACAGCCGAGGATCCTTTCCGCTTTCGCTTGGTGGGTTTCGGTTTGGCGTCTTCCTCTTCCTGGAGGGAGGGGGAAAGAGAAGAAGGAGGGGGGAAAATAAACCTAGATGGAAGGGGGGGGGTGTCTCCGTGGGCGTGTCACTTTGCAACCCCCCCCCTCCCCAAAAATCTCAGCTTCACGAGAAGAACAAGAGGGCAAATTGGATAGGACAATCTCCTATCCTGCTGCCTGTCTACTGATTTGTCTTCCTTCCTTTCCTCCCTCCCTCCCTTCTCTAATCCTTCTTTCCTTTCTTCTTTTCCTACCTGCCTACCTTCCTTCTTCCTGTCCCTCCCTCTCTTCTCTATTCCTTCGTTCCTTCAATACTTCCTTGCCTCCTTCACTTTCATTATCCACCGTTTTCTCCTTCCTTCCTTCCCTCTCCCTTTCTTTCTTTCTTCCTCCTTCCTTCTCTCTCTCCCTTCTTTCCTTCTCCCTCCCTCTCTCCCTCCTCTATTCCTTCTTTCCTTTGCCCTCCATTACTTCCTTGCTCCCTTCACTTTCATTATCAACCCTGTTTTTAGCTTCCTTCCTTCCTTCTCTCCCTTCTTTCCTTCCTTCCTTCTGTCCTCTATTCCTTCTTTGCTTCTTCCTTCCTACTCTCTTCCTTTCCTTCCTTCTCTCTGCCTTTCCTTCCTTCCGTCCATCTCTTCTCTATTCCTTCCTTCCTTCCTTCCTTCCTTCCTTCCTTCCTTCCTTCCTTCCTTCCTTCCTTCCCTTTCCTTCCCTTGCCTTCCTATCCCATTCCTTCCTTCCCTCGGATACTATCTCTCGCTCTTTCTCTTTTTTGAAATTGCCTATCCCTTTCACGATCTCCCAGATCTCCAAAGAGGGGGGGTCCCCCCCACCCTCCCCCATCTGTCCCCCTCCCCCTCTTTTCCGAGGGTCTTTTGAGTTCCCAGCACCAAAGGCTGAAACACTCCCCATTTCCCTCTCCCACCCCCATCCAACCCCACCACCACCACCAGCGGCTCTCCCTCCTTGCCCATCCCAGCCCCTCCTCCCTGCGTCCTACTGCCCCCCCCCCGTGCCCGCCACTCACCGAGGCGCTGCTGGAGGCCGACTCCTCCTCGTTGTTGGGGGGCTGCTGAGCCGCATTCTTCCGGCTGCGGGGGCTGGAGAGGGCGGCCTTCCGTCGGCTCTTGGGCAGCTTGCTGGACGAGTCTTCGTACTCCTCGGCCAGGGAGAAGAGGTCGCTGAACCTTTCGGGGGCGAAAGGGGAGGGGAGAGTTAAAAGGGTGGTGGGGGTGAGCTCTTCCCCAGAGTTTCTGCCTGCCCCTCGCCCTCGTCCCCCCCAAAAATAACACACCCTCCGGGTCTTACTCACTTCATTTTGTGGGCTTCGTCACAGCTGCACTGGACGTGCTGCAAAGACTGGAGAATTGGGGGCTGGCTGAAAACTGGAAAGAAAAGGGGGGGTCATGAGAAGGGAGGGGGGCTTAGAATGTCCTTGGGGAACGTGGGAGGGGGGCATTAAAAAAAGTGGGGGGGGGGTTATTGGAAGAGCAACAAGGACGACGAAGGGCCTGGAGACGAAAAACGAGCGGAGAACAACGGTTGCAGGATTTGAGTTTGGCCAGTCTAGAGAAGAGGATTAAGGGGGAGACGATGGCGGGGTTCTTATATTTGGGGAGGGGGGGGGCTGCCCCAAAGAGGAGTGGGGGGGGGTCAATCTGTCCTCCAAAGAAGAAGAAGAAGGGGGTCAATCTATCATTCTCAATGTCTTCTGGTTCTGAAGACGGAAGGAGAAGCAGCAATGGATGGAAACGCATCCAGGAGAGAAGCGGCTTAGAAAGGAGGAGGAGTTTCCTGACGGGGAGGACGATTCACCAGTGGGACTGCCTGCCACCGGAGGTTGTGGACAAGCCATTGAAATGGTAGAGGGGTCTCCTGCTCGAGTAGAAGGTTGGACTGGAGTTGAGTTGATTGCATTTCTATACCGCCCTTCTCCCGAGGGACTCAGGGCGGTTCACAGCCATATTAAAACAATCCACACAAAAATTAAAATTACTAAAATAAGGTCCCTTCAAGCTCTGCTTTTTTGTTTGTTTTTTTTTGTTTTTTTTGTTATTTTATTCTTGTTACTCTTGTTGTTCTGCTATTCCTTTTCTTTCCTTCCTTCCCTCCCTCCCTTCTTCCTTCCTTCTCATCCACCTATTTATCTATCTAGTCCCCTCCCTCCCTCTTTCTTCCTTCCTTCCTTTCCCTGCTTCCTTCCTTCCCTCCCCCTCTCCTCCTTCCTTCCTTCCTTCTCATCCACCTATTTATCTATCTAGTCCCCTCCCTCCCTCTTTCTTCCTTCCTTCCTTTCCCTGCTTCCTTCCTTCCCTCCCCCTCTCCTTCTTCCTTCCTTCCTTCTCATCCACCTATTTATCTATCTAGTCCCCTTCCTTCATTCCTTCCTCCCTCCCTCCCCCATCCACCTATTTATCTTATCAAACCATCTTCCTTCCTTCCTTCCTTTCCCTGCTTCCTTCCTTCCCTCCCTCCCTTTCTCCTTCCTTCCTTCCATTCCCTGCTTCCTCCTTCCCTCCCTCCTTCCTTTTTCCCTCCCTCCCTTCCTCCTTCCTTCCTTCCCTCCTTCCCTCCTCCATCACTGGAGGTTTTTAAGAAGATCCTTTTGTCTGAAATGTTATTGCAGAGGGGTTGGACTAGGAGATCTCTAAGGTGCCCCTTCCATCTCTATTTTGGTTTGAGTATCAATTGGAGAGACATTGGGGTGTCCCTGCCATGAACCCCTCTTTTTCCAGGGGGGGGGAAAAAGGGTAGGAATGCAGAACCCTCCCCCTCGGAACAGCATCTGCCCCCCAAAACCTGTACGTGCCCCCCCCCTTCCCCCGTGGCCACGACCTACAGCTCTGCTTGGTGTTGGTCAGATTCAGGCGGAGGTTATCCAGATGTTCCAGGATCTGCTCCAAGGTCAGCTGGGCCAATTTGCTGCTGGAGCTGCGGAGGCTGAGAGCAGAGGGAGAAGAGGGGGAGGAGGTTAGGGGGACCAGGGAAGCCCCCCCCCCACTCCCCACCATCTTTTCAAAATCATCCCTCTCCCCCCTCCCTTCTTTCCATCCCTCCTCCCCCTTCCTGGCTTTCTGGATTCTTGTTGAGAGAGAGAGGTGTGATTTTAGGAAAGGGAGAAAAAAAATTGGAAAGGAATAAAAAGCAGGAGAAGTTTGGGGAAAAGAAAAAAAAAAGAAAAGCAAGGGAACAAAATAGTAAGCAAAAAGGGGGCCAAAAACCCGAAGATGAGATATAGATAGATGATGAGAGTGGGGAGAGGATAGACATAGACAGATAAGACGATCGATGATGGATAACAGATAGAAAGGAAGATGGAAAGAAAGAAAGAAAAAAGAAGGAAGGGAAGGGAAGGGAAGGGAAGGGAAGGAAAGGAAAGGAAAGGAAAGGAAAGGAAAGGAAAGGAAAGGAAAGGAAAGGAAAGGAAAGGAAAGGAAAGGAAAGGAAAGGAAAGGAAAGGAGGGAGGAAGAAAAAAAGAGAAGGAAAAAACAAAAGAAAGAAAAAGAAAGAAAGAAGAAAGAGGAAGGGAGAGAAGGAAGGAAGGAAGGAAGGAAGGGGAAGAGGAGGAAAAGGAAAAGAGAAGAAGTTATAAAATCGCTTCTAATATTAAGTAAGTGACAATACTAGAAAGAAAAAGAGAAGAGAAAAAAAAGGCATTTTTTGCCCCACTGGAAAATAAACATTTACCAGTAGAGGTCCTTGCTGCTCTTTAAAAACTTTAAGTCTTTACAAATTAAAAAAATAGATAAATGATAGATGACATACATACATATAGAGATAAGATGAGATAGAGACAGACAGATAGTAGATAGAGTGATATAGATATATAAAGATATATAATTTTTAAAATGCCAGATTCTAAGTTTAAACTTTTATTGATATAGATAATAAATAAATATATCAATAGATATAGATGATAGATAGATAGATAGATAGATAGATAGATAGATAGATAGATAGATAGATAGATAGATGATAGATAGATAGATAGATGATAGATAGATGATAGATGATAGATAGATAGATGATAGATAGATAGATAGATAGATGATAGATAGATAGATAGATGATAGATGATAGATAGATAGATAGATAGATAGATGATAGATAGATAGATAGATAGATAGATAGATAGATAGATAGATAGATAGATAGATAGATAGATAGATAGATAGATAGATAGATAGATAGATAGATAGATAGGCAGGCAGATGATAGAGTTATATAAATAAATTAAAAATGCCAGATTCTAAGTTTAAAATGTTATTGATAGAGATAGCTAGCTAGCTAGAAATGATGGATGGATGGATAGTGGATAGAGTGATATAGATATATAAAGATATATAAATACATTTTAAAAAGTATTTTTTAGATTCTAAGTTTAAAAATGTTATTGATAGAGATAGATAGCTACATAGAAATGATGGATGGATGGATGGATGGATGGATGGATGGATAGTAGACAGAATAATACAGATATATAAAGATATATAAATACATTAAAAAAAAATTTTAGATTCTAAGTTTAAAATGTTATTGATAGAGATAGATAGCTACATAGAAATGATAGATAGATGGATGGATGGAGAGTAGATAGAGGGATACAGATATATAAAGATATATAAATAAATTTTAAAAATATTTTTTAGATTCTAAGTTTAAAATGTTATTGATAGAGATATAGCTACATAGAAATGATAGATAGATGGATGGATGGATGGATAGTAGATAGAGTGATACAGATATAGAAAGCTATATAAATAAATTTTAAAATGCCAGAGTCTAAGTTTAAAATGTTATTGATAAAGAGATAGATGGACGATAGAGAGATATTATAATAACAGGGATAGAGATATATAAATAAATTTTAAACGGCCGGATTCTCCCTCTGCCTCTTCCTCGCAATCTCACCTCTGGCGTTTCCGGGGGAGGCTGTTATTTTTGATCAGGAGGGATTTGATGTGTTCGATCAGGTGATTCTCGTGTTTGATGCACCAGTGCCGAAGGATGCTGGTGGTGAACTGGTCATCGGGGTGACACGGCCGGCTCAGCACCATTTTCACCATTTCTTCCGTCGGCCTGTGGCAAAAGCACAGCTTTAATGAGAGTTTGCAGGCCCCCAAGGAGACGAGCAAAGGGGGATGAATTTTGGGGGGGGGGGGGGGAGGTAAAAAAAATAATTTTGGCAATTTGGATTTCAACTCCCAGAATCCCCCCCCCCTCCCAGCCAACCATCCTGGCTGGAGAATTCTGGGAGTTGAAGTCCAAACGTTTTAAACTAACCATGGTTAGTTTTATACAATCATTTCGGATTTAAATCTCCCCCCCGTCTTCCTCTCTTGAGCTGCGTCTTCCCCTCTCTCTGCCCCCCCATACAGGTAGTCCTTGACTTACAACTGCAACCCAACCCCGAATTTCCATCACTAAGCAAGACGCTTGTTCAGTTTGGCCCCGTTTTACGACCTTTCTTGCCAGGGTCGTTAAACCAATCAGTGCCGTTGTTAAGTGAATCACGTGGTTGTTAAGGAAGTCCGGCTACCCCGCGGACTTTGCTGGTCGGAAGGTCGTAAAAGGTGAACCCTGGGGACACGGCAAACCGTCATAAATACGAGTCATGTTTGCCAAGCAGCTTAATTTTGATCATGGTCGTAAGTATGAAAGGCGGTCATAAATTCCCCTTTTTCAGTGACGCTGGTCACTGAGTGAGCTGTTGTAAGTCGAGCACTAGTTAGACAAGAAAAAAAGTCTCCAATTCCGCTAGGAAAAAAAACGGATTATTTGCCGCTGTTTCTCTCCGGCTGCAGGAAGAAATAACACCAAACAAATCATTTTAAATACGTACTTTTCCCTTCTCAGTTGCAAAAGTAAGCAGGACAGAGCCTCGGGGTGTTCTGTAAAGGGGGAAAAAAAAAAAGCAATTTTTTATTTAGCAAAAAGCAAATTTTTTTCCTTAATTTTTAATCCACGCACAGCCCTATCCAGGCCAAGTTCGAAGCGGTGAAAATATTTTTTATTTTTTTCTGGCTTGGAAAGGGAATGAATCAAAATAAACGAACAAACCGGCATACAGAAAAACAGCAGTTCAGGAAAGAGGAACTGAATTTCAATCCTCGAGAGATTTGTTTTATCTACAGGCACGCAGGAAGTCCTCGCCTTACGACCGTAACCGAGTTTGGAGTGACGGTCGCAAGTCGAGGAAGGCACCAAACGATCGGATTTTGCAACGTTTTAAAAAAATTTAAAATGTCGGGCATCCGTAAGGGAGCTCACCTTTGTATTTGAGGTGCTGAAGGATGGGGATGATGGTTTCTAGGGGAATGTTGTGCGCCAGAAAAAGCTGCCAGGTGCAATATTGCTCAAAGGTTTCCCACTCCAAGCTCTGAACTGGGAGGGAGAAAAGGAAAAAAAGAAAGAGAAAGGAAGCCGAGTTGATAAAGACACAACTCAACACAAAAACACCACAATCCCCACCCTCCCATGGGCTGACCCAGGCAGCCAAGGTTAAGAGACACTGCCCTAGAGGATCTTGGCCCACCCTTCCTGGGCCAAGGAGAGACCGCGGAGGATTCTGGGAGTTGAAGTCCAAACGGGTGACATCAATCTCATCCTTGGCCGAGATCGCTCCCGCCGGCCACTTGAGGAAAAAAGCCAATGCCGTTCCGGATGGCTGCGATTCAACTCACTCAGAATATTAAGGACCGAATCTTTCCGGAACATCACTAAATTCCCCATCATGACGTGACACACCAGTTCCTGGAGCTGAAAGAAAAAAAGAAAGAAAGAAAGAAAGAAAAGAAAGGGAAGAAAGGGAAGAAAGGGAGAAAGGAAGAAAGAAAGAAAGAAAGAAAGAAAGAAAGGAAGGAAGGAAGGAAGGAAGGAAGGAAGGAAGGAAGGAAGGAAGGAAGGAAGGAAGGAAGGAAGGAAGGAAGGGAAGGAAGGGAAGGAAGGAAGGAAGGGAAGCAGGCAGAAAGAAGGAAGGAAGGAAGGAAGGAAGGGAAGGGAAGGAAGGGAAGGCAGGAAGGAAGGCAGGAAGAAAGAAAGAAAGAAAGAAAGGAAGGAAGGAAGGAAGGAAGGAAGGAAGAAAGAAAGAAAGAAGGAAGGAAGGAAGGAAGGAAGGAAGGAAGGAAGGAAGGAAGGAAGGAAGGAAGGAAGGAAGGAAGGAAGAAAGAAAGAAGAAAGAAAGAAAGTAAGTAAGTACCAGGGGTGACAAGGAAGCCAAGCAGGATGGGTTTTGTAGTGTTTAAACCAACAGCCCGATTTTCCACCCCTTGGCTTCGTTGTCCCTGCCCGGTTTGGATAAAGGTCTCCTCTTTGGGGGAGCAGGGGGTGTCACTCTCTTTCGGTTATGGGTCTGTGTGTATCTTACCTGTGCCGAGTCGATGACGGCGACAATCATGTTTAACAGTTCCCCGCTTCGGAGGGTCTCGTCGGGGAACTGGGAGGGAAGAGAAGGGAAAAAGGGAGAATGAGAGCGGAGACCACCAAGGTTCTTGGAGGTTGGGGGGAGGATTGAAGCCAGAGAAAAGCACTGCTCAGAAATAAACCTTCCATTGTAGAAAAATTCTGTATTTTGGGGGGCAGGAGGGAGGGAAGGGGGGACAGGGTGCTGTTCCCTGATTTTGGAGACAAAAGGATGTTTTATTTTCTTAAGAGGAGAGGAAAGGGGAAGAGGAAGAGGAAGGAGATGGAGGAAGAGGAGGAGGAAGGCAAAAAATGGAGGAGGGGGAAGAAGACAGCTATGGACAGCAAGAGGAAGGGAGGACAAGGACTAGGAGGAGGAGGAAGGAAAGGAGGAGGAGGAAGAGAAATTGTTGTGAGCCGCCCAGAGTCCTGTGGAGATAGGGCGGCATACAAGCCCCAACAAATAAATAAATAAATAAATAAAAGGGGAGGAAGAAGGAAGGAAGAAGGAAAAGGAGATGGAAGAAGGAAGAAAGGAGGAGGAGGAGGAGGAGGAGAAAAGAAGAAGAGGAAGAAGGGAGGAAGAGAAAAGGAGGAGAAAGGAAAGAAAAGGGAGGAAAAGGGAAGAAAGAAGGAAAAGGAGGAGGAGGAGGAAGAGGAAGAAGAAGGAAGGAAGGAGGAGGAAGAGGGAAGGAAGAAGGAAAAGGAGATGGAAGAAGGAAGAAAGGAGGAGGAGGAGAAAAGAGGAGGAGGAGGAGGAAGAAAGAAAGAAGGAAAAGAAGGAGGAGGAGGAAGAGGAAGAAGAAGGAAGAGGAGGAGGAAGAGGGAAGGAAGAAGGAAAAGGAGATGGAAGAAGGAAGAAAGGAGGAGGAGGGGAGGAGGAGGAGAAAAGAAGAAGAAGGAGAAAGAAGGGGAAGGAAGAAGGAAAAGAAGGAGGAGGAAGAGGCAGAAAGAAAGAAAGAAAAAGAAAGAAAGAAAGAAAGAAAGAAAGAAAGAAAGAAAGAAAGAAAGAAAGAAAGAAAGAAAGAAAGAAAGAAAGAAAGAAAGACCCCCACCAAACAGCCTTCCCCTGCCTCCCTTCCAAGGCAGAGGGTCCCTCTCGCCCTCCTTGGAATATGTGTGTGTGTGTGTCTGTGTCTGTGTCTGTGGGGTGTCCTCACCTCCGTGTAGATGGAAGGCGTGAGGTAGCAGAGGAGCCGGATGTCGTCCTCCTGGCAGGCCTTCATATCCATCATCAGGCATGTGTGCAGGTCACCCAGCTGTGTGGCCTGAGCGAAGGACTCGTACAGGTTCATCTTCCCGGCGGCCGCTTTGCTAAAGTGGGGGTGGGTGGGGGATGTGGAGTTTGACCCGGGGACGTCCGAGGGGCTCTCGCGCGGACCCTCGCTCCCCCTCGCTTCGGAGGGCGAGGCTCCCCCAACCCAACCCATCCCTCCGCCCGTAGCGGAGGCCCCTCACCTGGCTTTTAAGTAGTAGAGAAGGTGGTACCCAATCTTGGGCTGCTTCTGATACAGCTCCGAGAGGAGATCCAGCAGGACAGAGAAGCTGCTGTTGTCTTCCTGCATCTGGCAGAGGTTCCTGAAAACGGGGGACGGGACGGGGGAAGGGGGGAAAGAGTTAAGCAGCAGGCGCGGGGTCACACACGCGTGGAAACCCCGGGGTCACACGGACGTCCTCCCGCAAGGTTCGGACACGGAAAGAAGGAAGGAGGATGGGAGGAACAGAGAGGGTTCTGAACAGGCTTTGGGGTAGTCGTTCAGGTGCTGGCCTAGAAACCAGGAGACTGGGAGTTCTAGTCCTAAGCCTTAAGGCATGGAAGCTGGCTGGGGGACTCTGGGTCGATCACCCGGAGACGGGGAATTCTAGTCCCGTCTTAGCCATGAAAGCCAGCAGTGACTCAGAACCAATCACTAGGAGACTGGAGTTCTAGTCCTGCGTTAGGCACGAAAGCCAGCTGCATGATTTTGGGCCAATTACTAGGAGACTGGGAGTTCTAGTCCCGTGTTAGCAAGAAAGCCAGCAGGGTGACTCTGGACCAATTACTAGGAGACTGGGAGTTCTAGTCCTGCGTTAGGCACGAAAGCCAACTGGGTGACTTTGGGCCAATTACTAGGAGACTGGGAGTTCTAGTCCCGTGTTAGCAAGAAAGCCAGCAGGGTGACTCTGGGCCAATTACTAGGAGACTGGGAGTTCTAGTCCTGCGTTACGCAGGAAAGCCAGCAGGATGAGTCAATCCTTCTTCCTCAGTCCAGTCCAGCCCAGCCTACCTCACAGGGCTGTTGTTGTGGGGGAAAATAGGAGGAGGAGGTGTGTTTGGAACTGTTCACCGCCTTGAGTTACTTATAAAATACAGGAAAACAATATAATGAAGGAAGGAACAGGAGACCTACCTAAATATTAAGTAAAGCGGCTTTCCTACAGATCTTCCAGAGACCTGTGCAAAAATATAAAAAAAGAGAGAAACGCTAAATTCGCACATGCCCCGGAACCATCTTTCAATCTGTGTGGGTTTTTTGGACTAAACAAGCCGGGTTTCCTCTTGGCTTATTCTCACAAAATTCAACAGCACAAGTGGCAAGACAGAGGATCGACTATCCCGCACAAGCACAGACAGAGGATCGACTGTCCCGTATGAGCAGATAGAGGATTGAATATCCCATACGAGCAAATAGACAGAGGATTGACTGTCCCGTATGAGCAGATAGAGGATCGAATATCCCGTACGAGCAAATAGACAGACAATCGACTGTCCCGTATGAGCAGATAGAGGATCGACTATCCGGTACGAGCAAATAGACGGAGGATCGACTATCCCGTACGAGCAAATAGACGGAGGATCGACTATCCCGTACGAGCAAATAGACGGACGATCGACTGTCCCGTATGAGCAGATAAAGGATCGAATATCCATATGAGCAAATAGACGGAGGATCGAATATCGGTACGAGCAAATAGACAGAGGATCACCTGTCCCGTATGAGCAGATAGAGGATCGAATATCCCGTACGAGCAAATAGACGGAGGATCAACTGTCCCTTATGAGAAGACAGAGGATCGACTATCCCATACAAAACAGTTAGACGGAGGGGATCAACTATCCCGTTCCTCGTGCGCTTACTCTTCTGTGATTTCTTCGGGCAAAACCTCCCCGCGGAAATGAGCTTTGAACAGCTCCTGTAAGCAGGACGCCAGTACCGAGAGCTGCTCCTGATCAAAATCCTCCTGGAAAAGAGAGTGTGACACCGACGGTGAGCGTGCAAAGAGATTCAAACATCCGGGACGGGAGGGAAGAACAGTGTCGCATGATTGGGCCACACACCACGAAAGGAACATCCTAGGCCATAAGGCAGGGAGATTTACTTCGAGGTCGCGTTTCTCTAAGGCTGGGGTTGATGCAGGGGCCTCCGGCCTCAAATTCACACCCACACACAAAATCCACGCAAATCCAGAAACCAGCTGTTTACCTCCAAGACTTGATCCACAATTTCCTGCATGGCTTCACAGTGCGCCTCAGTATCGCTGCAGCCCGAAGAGGGGAAAAAAAGAAGGAAATTCAAATTAAAGAGAGGAAAAGACTGTGTGGCTGTTTGTGTGTGAGTGAGTGTGTGTGTAAGTGTGTGTGAGAGAGAGTTGTGTATAAGGTATGAAAAAAGCAGTTATTACAAGTCTCTTAACTAGGGGAAATTACAGCCAGCAGCTTGCGATCCAAGGGCCAGCCATAGCAGGAATCCTGGTTTCACGGCAGGAATCCTGGTTTCTCGGCAGGAATCCTGGTTTAATCAAGCTTTCCCTGTCTCCCCCCTTCCCCCGATTCTCATCCTGCAGAGCCTTTGCAAAACAAGTCTATTAAACCGTTCTTAGTCATGACAGGCTGAATTAATGGAGGCACTGGGTCAAAAGGCCCACACACACACACACACACACACACCCTTCCAAAAACAGGAAAGTTGCAAAACTCCAGGCTGGATTCCAGAGAGAGAGAGAGAGAGAGAAATTGAGGTTTGCAAGGAATTGTGCGTAGGATGAGACCGGAGGTCAGCCTGTGGAAGTGAGGGGGGGGGGGACGGGGACGACCACAGACCCCTTGCAATGTCACCCCCCCCATTACAGCCCTTCCAGGGCGGGGGTGAAATCCAGAGGGACCCACAAAAGGAATCTCAGCCTTGGCCTGTGGCTGGATGGACTGTAAATCCATTAACAAATCCAGTTGTTAAAAAAGACACAAGCTTTGTGTCTCTCCCAAGGGGGCTTGGAATAAAGACTCCCGCCTCGTGCTGGCTTGGCTCGGCTCGGCTGCCGAGTGTGGTTATCTTTCCCCCCCCCCCTTTTCCCCTTTTGCAAAATGTTTTGCAATACACCCACACAAACACGACAGAGGATCTTCCCAAGAGGCCTCCAAGCGGTCGGTTGCAAGGACTAAGCTAAAGGTTGGTCCTGAAAAGCATCCGGAGAAGATCTCGGAAGGTCTTGTACCCTTTCAGACAAATGGACGAATTGGGGGGAGAGGGGGAGGGAGGGAGGGAGGGATACCCACCTCCCCTTCTGTAAGAGCAGGATTTTGTCTTTGAGGGACTCGTCCAGCTGCTCCAGGAAAGGGGTGATGTCCACCACGGCTTCTTTGATGGGGTGGAAACGGAATTCCCTCTTCTTTCCTGCGAGGGAAAACGGTCTGCGCTCAACACTCGGGCAAAAAAAACGGCTTTGGCTGATAAACCACGAGTTGCAAAAGATCCTTCCTGCCCTGCCATCCCCAGGAATCTCCCTGAGTGATTCTTTTTCTTTCTTTCTTTCTTTCTTTCTTTCTTTCTTTCTTTCTTTCTTTCTTTCTTTCTCTTTCTTTCTTTCTTTCTTTCTTTCTTTCTTTCTTTCTTCTTTCTTTCTTTCCTTCCTTCCTTCCTTCCTTCCTTCCTTCCTTCCTTCGTCTTTCTTTTTTCCTTTTTCTTCCATCCTCCCTTCCTTTTCCATCATCCATATCTCTCTCTCTCTCTCTCTATCTCTATCTATCATCTATCTATCTATCTATCTATCTATCTATCATCTATCTATCTATCTATCTATCTATCTATCTATCTATCTATCTATCTATCTATCTATCTATCTATCTATCTATCCTCTCTGTATATCTATTATATTTCTATCTATCTCTATCCATTATCTATCTATCTATCTATCTATCTATCTATCTATCTATCTATCTATCTATCTATCTATCTATCTATCTATCTATCTATCTATCTATCTATCTATCTATCTATCTATCTATCCTCTCTGTATATCTATTATATTTCTATCTATCTCTATCCATTATCTATCTATCTATCTATCTATCTATCTATCTATCTATCTATCTATCTATCTATCTATCTATCTATCTATCATCTATCTATCTTCTCTATCTCTAATCTCTATCCATTATCTGTCCTCTCTCTCATCTATCTATCTTTCTTATCTATCTATCTATCTATCTATCTATCTATCTATCTATCTATCTATCTATCATCTATCTATCTATCATCTATCTATCTCTATCTATCTATCTATCATCTATCTATCTATCTATCTATCTATCTATCTATCTATCTATCTATCTATCTATCTATCTATCTATCTAATCTATCTGCTCTCTCTCATCTATCTACAGTATCTATCTACTCTCTCTCTCATCTGTCGGTCTGTCTTTATCTATCTATCAATCTCTCCACCCATCTATCTGTTGTCTATCTTACCTCTCACTCTTCTCTATCATTTCTCTCTATCATCTGTCTCTGTCTGTCTTCTCTCTAATATTTCTCTATCCTCTACCTTCTCTCTCACACACACACTCTCTCTCTCACACACACACACACGCAACCATGATTTGTTGGGCAAGCTGGAGAAAACCCGGCCACCCCACCTTTGTTGTTGACATCTTCCTCATCGTCGCTGAAGGCGGCTTCGGCGTGGTCATAGCAGCCGTCGTCATCGGTCGGACATGTGGTTGTCCATCTCTGCGGCCGTCGGTTCCTCGACTTTGACTGGGGGGTGGGGGTGGGGACACAAGACAGAAGCAGATGGGTGGAAGGGAAGCAGTCGGTTCCAGCAGGAACTTCATTTCCCATGGTCCATTTCCCGGACCGTTAGTAGCCTGCTACTGACGGTCCGGTCTTGGAGACGAGAGGCTGGAAGGGAGCCAAATTTCTCCAGGAGAGACCCCACCCCCTCCCAGCAGGAGTTACATGGGCACCGTAAAGCCTTTAGTAAGGCCACACTTAGGCTTACGATAACTTTATTGCGCTATGAATGCACACCAAGAAGAGATTGGACCGCATTTATCCAGAATGGTATATAGGGTCTCCTTTCTGAGGAGGGGGTTGGACTAGAAGACCTCCAAGGTCCCTTCCAGCTTTATTCGGATTGATTCGATGCCTCTTTTAAATAAGAAGGATGAAAGCAGAGGCCTAGGGATGAGCTCCCCGAAAGATCTCCTGCTCGGAGTATCTGGACGGTGATGGACACCCCTCCCTACCGCGCGTCCATCTTACCTTCAACCGGCGGGGGAAGGAGAAGTGCAAAATTCTGGAAACTTCTCTCTAAGCATAGCCCGGAGTTCCCGGTCCAGCTTCGGATTATCGAAAAGAGGAGCCAGGTGTCTGTGGGAGAGGAAGTGGGGGGGTTGGGGGGGGGGCATTGACATCTCGAAGATAAAAAAAAAATAATGTTTTCAAAGCCTTAACAAATGTTTGACTCTCAACGTGTTTGTGGCAGGAGGTCTGAGGGCCAGGAGATCTCGATATAACCATCTGGTGTCTCCTCTTGGGACTCCACTTCCCATCCTCCCCAGCCAGGGATGGATGGCGCCTTTAGAGGGCACCGCTGGGCGAAACAGGTCTCAAAATTGTGTTTTCAGTCCATGTTGCAATTCTCTCTCTCTCTCTCTTTCTCGGGGGGGAAGGTTGTTTATTTACTACCGGTTTGCCCGAACTGGTAGCTTTTAATTACAAGCAGTTCGCTCAAACCGGTGCGAACCGGTAGCATTTCACCCCTGCCCCCCCTACCCCGCCTCCAATGGCAAAACCAAGGGTCTTACGCCAAGACTCGCTTCTCCACGATGTGGGTGAGGGAGTTGAAGACGCCTTGACGGACGTGAGCCTCCAAAGCGGGGTAAAAATTCGGAATGATCTGGATAAAGAATAAACGGGGAGGGGGGTTACAGGTGAGAAAAGGGGCCACGGGCTGTCAGCATCTTGGGGGTTGGGGGTGGGGGGGATGAGAAGGTCTTACCCGACACATGAAGTCCAGTAGGGTAGCCGTGATGGCTGGATGAGGTTTCATGGAATGATACATGACAAAGATGGCGGGCTCTGTGAAAAATTCAAGCCACAAAAAAATAAATAAATAAAATTGTGGGGAATTGAGCAAGAAACCACAATTTTTTACGACGTTTCTGGGACACCATTGTTGAGTCAATCCCCACAGCGGTTAAAGTCAAGAACGCGGCCGTTAAGTCACTCCGACTTCCCGCCATTGGGTTGACTCGCCGGAACGGTCGCAAAAGGGGAGCCCGGGACCGTCGTTAAATGGGAGTTCAGCCGCCAACCATATCCGAATTTTGATCAGGGGACTGCAACGGTCGTGAAGTGTGAACATTTTAATCAGCTTTTTTTTTCCTCCCAGTGCCGTTGTAACTTCGAACGGTCACTAAACGGACGGTCGTAAGTCAACGACTAGCTTGTAAACTCCGCTGAGGAACCAGAGACCGGAATAAGGGATGTTAAGGCCGACATCCCAGGCGTTTCTTTGTCTAAAGTCTTGGACGAATCCCCAATTTAGGAGAAGGAAAGACCCCTCCCACCCAAGTACCAGAAAAGATGGATCCCCCCCCCCTTACCGATATTCATGATGCTGTCCTTATCGGGGTTGAAGAACAGCCAGTCGTAAAACAGGGCGAGTTTTGCATTGGAAGCGGCCACGTTGGACTGGAAGAGAAGAAAAGGAGGAAAGATTTGAAGCTATTCCCAATGCAGGGGAGGCTCCCTGTAATGCCTCTGTGTGAGTCCTTCTTCTGGCTCTTTTCCAGTCCGTTTTTGACCTGGGTAAGCCCATCCCTGGTCTCCCCACTTTTGGGGTCCGGCCGGACTGTGCCCCGAATTGCCAAACAGCCTCCCCCCCCCTTCCCAGAACACAGACTCATACAGAACCTCCCAGGGTGGATAAAATCCAAGGCAAGGAGCAACCTGGAACTGAGGAGGAATTAATGTCCTGACGGTGAGGACAATTCACCAGCGGAACTGCCCGCCACTGGAAGTCGGGGTTGGGGTGGGGAGGGGGCTTTACCGTGCAGGTGGTGAGCAGCCAGCCGATGATGGCCCAGCGCGGGAGGATGTCGGAGCTGAGCACCTCGTTGGACGGGTGGACCACCCCGCAGATGTAACGGATGAGGTCGCAACGTAAGGGACTGGCTGGTCCGGAGTAGAGAGATACTGGCGCTGGAACCAATCTTGGTACCGCTTCTGCTGACCCAAACGCACCTGGGGAGGGAGAGAAAGGAGGAGGGGGGAGCTGCCTCGGATCGGAACCTGGCTTGACGGAAGACCGAGGTCCCTTTTGCGGGAGGACAGGTAGTCCTCCATTTATGACCTGATAGATAGATGAGAGAGAGAGAGAGAGAGAGAGGGAGAGGTGAGAGAGAGAGAGATGATAGATAGAGAGATAGAGAGATATAGATAGAGAGAGGGGAGGGAGAGAGAGAGAGGGGGGGGGGGAGAGATAAGATAGATAGATAGATAGATAGATGATAGATAGATAGATAGATAGATAGATAGATAGATAGATAGATAGATAGACAGACAGAAAGAGATAGATAGATAGATAGATAGATAGATAGATAGATAGATGATTGATAGATAGATAGATAGACAGACAGACAGACAGACAGACAGAGATAGATAGACAGACAGACATAGAGAGAGAGAGAGACATAGATAGATAGATAGAGAGAGAGAGAGAGAGAAAGAGAGAGAGAGAGAGAGAGAGAGAGAGAGAGAGAGAGAGAGATAGATAGATAGATAGATAGATAGATAGAGATAGAGAGAGGGGAGAAAGAGAGAGATTAGATATAGATAGATAGATAGATGATAGACAGATAGATAGATTAGATAGATAGATAGATAGATAGATAGATAGATATAGATAGATAGATAGATAGATAGATAGATAGATGATAGATAGAGATAGAGATATAGATAGAGAGAGATGATAGATAGATAGATAGATAGATAGATAGATGATAGATAGATAGATAGATAGATAGATAGATAGATAGATAGATAGATAGATAGATAGATAGATATAGATAGAGAGAGGGGAGAGAGATAAGATAAGACAGATAGATAGATAGATAGATAGATAGATAGATAGATAGATAGATAGATAGATAGATAGATAGATAGATATAGAGATAGATATAGAGATATAGATATAGATAGAGAGGGGAGAGAAGAGATAGGAGAGAGATGATAGATAAATAGAGGTTTTATATATATAGAAATGGTAGATGAAAGAGAGAGAGAGAGAGATGGGGGAGAGAGACGATAAATAGATAAATAGAAGTTGTATAGATAGATGATGGTAGATGATGATATAGATAGATATAGCTACAGATAGCTACAGTAGATGATAGATAGAGGGGAGAGAGAGATAATAGAGATGATATATATAGATGATACATACATACATATAGATTGAGAG
>CM075975.1:14173905-14221405 GCA_038048745.1 Coluber constrictor foxii
CGTCACAGCTGCACTGGACATGCTGCAAAGACTGGAGAATTGGGGGCTGGCTGAAAACTGGAAAGAAAAAGGGGGGGGGTCGTGAGAAGGGAGGGGGGCTTAGAATGTCCTTGGGGAAAGTGGGAGGGGGGCATTAAAAAAGTGTGGGGGGGGTTATTGGAAGAGCAACAAGGACGACGAAGGGCCCTGGAGACGAAAAACGAGCGGAGAACAACGGTTGCAGGATTGAGTTTGGCCAGTCTAGAGAAGAGGATTAGGGGGAGACGATGGCGGGGTTCTTATATTTGGGGAGGGGGGGGCTGCCCAAAGAGGAGTGGGGGGGTCAACCTGCCCTCCAAAGAAGAAGAAGAAGGGGGTCAATCTATTCATTCTCAATGTCTTCTGGTTCTGAAGACGGAAGGAGAAGAAGCAATGGATGGAAACGCATCCAGGAGAGAAGCGGCTTAGAAAGGAGGAGGAGTTTCCTGCACGGGAGGACGATTCACCAGTGGGACTGCCTGCCACTGGAAGTTGTGGACAAGCCATTGAAATGGTAGAGGGGTCTCCTGCTCGAGTAGAAGGTTGGACTGGAGTGGAGTTGAGTTGAGCTGATTGCATTTCTATACCGCCCTTCTCCCGAGGGACTCAGGGCGGTTCACAGCCATATTAAAACAATCCACACAAAAATTAAAATTACTAAAATAAGGTCCCTTCAAGCTCTGCTTTTTTTTTGTTTTTTTTGTTTTTTTTTGTTATTTTATTCTTGTTACTCTTGTCGTTCTGCTATTTCCTTTTCTTTCCTTCCTTCCCTCCCTCCTTCTTCCTTCCCTCCCTCCTTCCTTCCTTCTTCTCATCCACCTATTTATCTATCTAGTCCCCTCCCTCCCTCTTTCTTCCTTCCTTCCTTTCCCTGCTTCCTTCCTTCCCTCCCTCCCTCCTCCTTCCTTCCTTCCTTCCTTCTCATCCACCTATTTATCTAGTCCCCTCCCTCCCTTTCTTCCTTCCTTCCTTTCCCTGCTTCCTTCCTTCCCTCCCTCTCTCCTTCTTCCTTCCTTCCTTCTCATCCACCTATTTATCTATCTAGTCCCTTCATTCCTTCCTCCCTCCCTCCCTCCCCCATCCACCTATTTATCTTATCAAACCATCTTCCTTCCTTCCTTCCTTCCTTCCTTCCTTCCTTTCCTGCTTCCTTCCTTCCCTCCCTCCCTCCTTCCATTCCCTGCTTCCTCCTTCCCTCCCCTCCTTCCTTTTTCCCTCCCTCCCTCCTCCTTCCTTCCTTCCCTCCTTCCCTCCTCCATCACTGGAGGTTTTAAGAAGATCCTTTTGTCTGAAATGTTATTGCAGAGGGGTTGGACTAGGAGATCTCTAAGGTGCCCTTCCATCTCTATTCTGGTTTGAGTATCGATTGGAGAGATATTGGGGTGTCCCTGCCATGAACCCCTCTTTTTCCAGGGGGGGAAAAAGGGTAGGAATGCAGAACCCTCCCCCTCGGAACAGCATCTGCCCCCCAAAACCTGTACACGCCCCCCACTTCCCCCGTGGCCACGACCTACAGCTCTGCTTGGTGTTGGTCAGATTCCAGGCGGAGGTTATCCAGATGTTCCAGGATCTGCTCCAAGGTCAGCTGGGCCAATTTGCTGCTGAGCTGCGGAGGCTGAGAGCAGAGGGAGAAGAGGGGGAGGAGGTTAGGGGGACCAGGGAAGCCCCCCCCCCACTCCCCACCATCTTTTCAAACTGATCCCTCCCCCCCTCCCTTCTTTCCATCCCTCCTCCCCCTTGCTGGCTTTCTGGATTCTTGTTGAGAGAGAGAGGTGTGATTTTAGGAAAGGGAAAAAAAAATTGGAAAGGAATAAAAAGCAGGAGAAGTTTGGGGAAAATAAAAAAAAAAGAAAAGCAAGGGACAAAATAGTAAGCAAAAAGGGGGCCAAAAACCCGAAGATGAGATATAGATAGATGATGAGAGTGGGGGGGAGGATAGACATAGACAGAGAAGACGATCGATGATGGATAACAGATAGAAAGGAAGATGAAAGAAAGAAAGAAAAAAGGAAGGAAGAAAGGAAGGGAGGGAGGGAGGAAGAAAAAAAGAGAAGGAAAAAACAAAGAAAGAAAAAGAAAGAGGAAGGGAGAGAAGGAAGGAAGGAAGGAAGGAAGGAAGGGGAAGAGAGGAAAAGGAAAAGAGAAAAAGTTATAAAATCGCTCCTAGTATTAAGTAAGTGACAATACTAGAAAGAAAAAGAGAAGAGAAAAAAAAGGCATTTTTTGCCCCACTGGAAAATAAACATTTACCAGTAGAGGTCCTTGCTGCTCTTTAAAAACTTTAAATCTTTACAAATTAAAAAAATAGATAAATGATAGATGACATACATACATATAGAGATGAGATGAGATAGAGACAGACAGATAGTAGATAGAGTGATATAGATATATAAAGATATATAATTTTTAAAATGCCAGATTCTAAGTTTAAACTTTTATTGATATAGATAATAAATAAATATATCAATAGATATAGATGATAGATAGAGAGATAGATAGATAGATAGATAGATAGATAGATAGATAGATGATAGATAGATAGATAGATGATAGATGATAGATGATAGATAGATAGATGATAGATAGATTAGATAGATAGATAGATAGATAGATAGATAGATAGATAGATAGATAGATAGATAGATAGATGAGATAGATAGATAGATAGATAGATAGATAGATAGATAGATAGATAGATAGATGATAGATAGATAGATAGATAGATAGATAGATAGATAGATAGATAGATAGATAGATAGATTAGCAGGCAGATGATAGAGTTATATAAATAAATTAAAAATGCCAGATTCTAAGTTTAAAATGTTATTGATAGAGATAGCTAGCTAGCTAGAAATGATGGATGGATGGATAGTGGATAGAGTGATATAGATATATAAAGATATATAAATACATTTTAAAAAGTATTTTTTAGATTCTAAGTTTAAAAATGTTATTGATAGAGATAGATAGCTACATAGAAATGATGGATGATGGATGGATGGATGGATGGATGGATGGATGGATGGATGGATGGATAGTAGACAGAATAATACAGATATATAAAAGATATATAAATACATTAAAAAAAATTTTAGATTCTAAGTTTAAAATGTTATTGATAGAGATAGATAGCTACATAGAAATGATAGATAGATGGATGGATGGAGAGTAGATAGAGGGATACAGATATATAAGCTATATAAATAAATTTTAAAATGCCAGAGTCTAAGTTTAAAATGTTATTGATAAAGAGATAGATGGACGATAGAGAGAGATTATAATAACAGGGATAGAGATATATAAATAAATTTTAAACGGCCGGATTCTCCCTCTGCCTCTTCCCCGGAATCTCACCTCTGGCGTTTCCGGGAGGCTGTTATTTTGATCAGGAGGATTTGATGTGTTCGATCAGGTGATTCTCGTGTTTGATGCACCAGTGCCGAAGGATGCTGGTGGTGAACTGGTCATCGGGGGTGACACGGCCGGCCTCAGCACCATTTTCACCATTTCTTCCGTCGGCCTGTGACAAAAGCACAGCTTTAATCAGAGTTTGCAGGCCCCCAAGGAGACGAGCAAAGGGGATGAATTGGGGGGGGGGGGGGGGGGGGGATAAAAAAAAATAATTTTGGCAATTTGGATTTCAACTCCCAGAATCCCCCCCCCCTCCCAGCCAACCATCCTGGCTGGAGAATTCTGGGAGTTGAAGTCCAAACATTTTAAACTAACCATGGTTAGTTTTTATACAATCATTTCGGATTTAAATCTCTCCCCCCCCCCCCCCCCCCCCCCCCCCCCCGGTCTTCCTCTCTTGAGCTGCGTCTTCCCCCCTCTCTCTGCCCCTCCATACAGGTAGTCCTTGACTTAGAACCGCAATCCCAACCCCGAATTTCCAATCACTAAGCAAGACACTTGTTCAGTTTAGCCCCGTTTTACGACCTTTCTTGCCAGGGTCGTTAAACAAATCAATGCCGTTGTTAAATGAATCACGTGGTTGTTAAGCGAGTCCGGCTTCCCGCGGGACTTTGCTGGTCGGAAGGTCGTAAAAGGTGAACCCTGGGGACACTGCAAACCGTCATAAATACGAGTCATGTTTGCCAAGCAGCTTAATTTTGATCATGGTCCGTAAGTATGAAAGGCGGTCATAAATTCCCCTTTTTCCAGTGACGCTGGTCACTGAGTGAGCTGTTGTAAGTCGAGCACTAGTTAGACAAGAAAAAAGGTCTCAATTCCGCTAGGAAAAAAAAACGGATTATTTGCCGCTGTTTCTCTCCGGCTGCAGGAAGAAATAACACCAAACAAATCATTTTAAAATACGTACTTTTCCCTTCTCAGTTGCAAAAGCAAGCAGGACAGAGCCTCGGGGGTGTTCTGTAAAGGGGGGGAAAAAAAAGCAATTTTTATTTAGCAAAAAGCAATTTTTTTTTCTTAATTTTTAATCCACGCACAGCCCTATCCAGGCCAAGTTCGAAGCTGTGAAAATATTTTTTATTTTTTTTCTGGCTTGGAAAGGGAATGAATCAAAATAAACGAACAAACCTGCATACAGAAAAACAGCAATTCAGGAAGAGGAACTGAATTTCAATCCTCGAGAGATTTGTTTTATCTACAGGCATACAGGAGGTCCTCGCCTTACGACCGTAACCGAGCTGGGAGTGACGGTCGCGAGTCGAGGAAGCATCAAACGATCGGATTTTGCAACGTTTTTAAAAAAATTTAAAATGTCGGGCATCCGTAAGGGAGCTCACCTTTGTATTTGAGGTGCTGAAGGATGGGGATGATGGTTTCTAGGGGAATGTTGTGCGCCAGAAAAGCTGCCAGGTGCAATATTGCTCAAAGGTTTCCCATTCCAAGCTCTGAACTGGGAGGGAGAAAAGGAAAAAAAAGAAAGAGAAAGGAAGCCGAGTTGATAAAGACACAACTCAACACAAAAACACCACAATCCCCACCCTCCGATGTGCTGACCCAGGCAGCCAAGGGTTAAGAGACACTGCCCTAGAGGATCTTGGCCCACCCTTCCTGGGCCAAGGAGGGACCCGCGGAGGATTCTGGGAGTTGAAGTCCAAACGGGTGACATCAATCTCATCCTTGGCCGAGATCGCTCCCGCCGGCCACTTGAGGAAAAAAGCCAATGCCGTTCCGGATGGCTGCGATTCAACTCACTCAGAATATTAAGGACCGAATCTTTCCGGAACATCACTAAATTCCCCATCATGACGTGACACACCAGTTCCTGGAGCTGAAGAAAGAAAGAAAAGAAAGAAAGAAAAGAAAGAAAGAAAGAAAGAAAGGAAGGAAGGAAGGAAGGAAGGAAGGAAGGAAGGAAGGAAGGAAGAGGAAGGAAGGAAGGAAGGAAGGAAGGAAGGAAGGAAGGAAGGAAGGAAGGAAGGAGGAAGGAAGGAAGGAAGAAGAAGAAAGAAAGAAAGAAAGAAAGAAAAGAAAGAAAGAAAGAAAGAAAGAAAGAAAGAAAGAAAAGAAAGGGAAAGGGAAGGAAGGAAGGAAGGAAGGAAGAAAGGGGAAGGAAGGAAGGAAGGAAGGAAAGCAGGCAGAAAGAAGGAAGGAAGGAAGGAAGGAAGGAAGGGAAGGAAGGAAGGGAAGGAAGGAAGGCAGGAAGGAAGGCAGGAAGAAAGAAAGGAAGGAAGGAAGGAAGGAAGGAAGGAAGGAAGGAAGGAAGGAAGAAGAAAAAGAAAGAAAGAAAGAAAGACAGAAAGAAAGAAGGAAGGAAGGAAGGAAAGAAGGAAAAGAAGGAAAGAAGGAAAGAAAGAAAGAAGAAAGAAAGAAAGAAAGAAAGAAAGAAGAAGAAAGAAAGAAAGAAAGAAAGAAAGAAAGAAAGGAAGGGAAGGAAGGAAGGAAGGAAGGAAGAAAGGGAAGGAAGGAAGGAAGGAAGGAAAGCAGGCAGAAAGAAGGAAGGAAGGAAGGAAGGAAGGAAGGGAAGGAAGGAAGGGAAGGAAGGGAAGGCAGGAAGGAAGGCAGGAAGAAAGAAAGGAAGGAAGGAAGGAAGGAAGGAAGGAAGGAAGGAAGGAAGGAAGGAAGGAAGAAAAAGAAAGAAAGAAAGAAAGACAGAAAGAAAGAAGGAAGGAAGGAAGGAAAGAAGGAAAGAAAGAAAGAAAGAAAGAAAGAAAGAAAGAAAGAAAGAAAGAAAGAAAGAAAGAAAGAAAGAAAGAAAGAAAGAAAGAAGAAAGAAAGAAAATGTACCAGGGTGACAAGGAAGCCAAGCCAGGATAGTTTTGTAGTGTTTAAACCAACAGCCCCGTTTTCCGCCCCTTGGCTTCGTTGTCCCTGCCCGGTTTGGGATAAAGGTCTCCTCTTTGGGGGAGCAGGGGGTGTCACTCTCTTCCAGTTGTGGGTCTGCGTGTATCTTACCTGTGCCGAGTCGATGACGGCGACAATCATGTTTAACAGTTCCCCGCTTCGGAGGGTCTCGTCGGGGAACTGGGAGGGAAGAGAAGAGGAAAAAGGGAGAATGAGAGCGGAGACCACCAAGGCTCTGGGGGGTTGGGGGAGGATTGAAGCCGGAGAAAAGCATTGCTCAGAAATAAATCCAGAAATCCATTGTAGAAAAATTCTGTATTTTGGGAAAAGGATGTTTTATTTTCTTAAGAGGAGGGGGAAGGGGAAGAGGAAGAGGAAGAGGAAGGCAGAGATGGAAGAAGAGGAGGAGGAAGGCAAAAAATGGAGGAGGGGGAAGAAGACGGCTAGGGAAAGCAAGAGGAAGGGAAGACAAGGACTAGGAGGAGGAGGAAGAGAAATTGTTGTGAGCCGCCCTGAGTCCTGTGGAGATAGGGCGGCATACAAGCCCCAACAAATAAATAAATAAATAAATAAAAGGGGAGGAAGAAGGAAGGAAGAAGGAAAAGGAGATGGAAGAAGAAGAAAGGAGGAGGAGGGAGGAGGAGGAGAAAAGAAGAAGAGGAAGAAGGGAGGAAGAGAAAAGGAGGAGGAGAAAGGAAAGAAAGGGAGGAAAAGGGAAGAAAGAAGGAAAAGGAGGAGGAGGAGGAAGAGGAAGAAGAAGGAAGGAAGGAGGAGGAAGAGGAAGGAAGAAGGAAAAGGAGATGGAAGAAGGAAGAAAGGAGGAGGAGGAGGAGAAAAGAAGAGGCGGCGGAAGGGAGGAAGAAGGGAGGAAGAGAAAGGAAAGAAAGGGAGGAAGAGGGAAAAAAGAAGGAAAAGAAAGAGGAGGAAGAGGAAGAAGAAGGAAGGTAGGAAGGAAGAAGGAGGAAGAGGAGGACGAAGAGGGAAGAAGAAGAAAAAGGAGATGGAAGAAGGAAGAAGGAAGAAGGAAGAAAGGAGGAGGAGGGGGAGGAGGAGGAGAAAAGAAGAAGAAGGAGAAAGAAGGGGAAGGAAGAGGAAAAGAAGGAGGAGGAAGAGGAAGAAAGAAAGAAAGAAAGAAAAAAAGAAAGAAAGAAGAAAGACCCCCCACCAAACAGCCTTCCCCTGCCTCCCTTCCAAGGCAGGAGTCCCTCTCGCCCTCCTTGGAGTATGTGTGTGTGTGTGTGTGGGTGTCTGTGGGGGTGTTCTCACCTCCGTGTAGATGGAAGGCGTGAGGTAGCAGAGGAGCCGGATGTCGTCCTCCTGGCAGGCCTTCATGTCCATCATCAGGCAGGTGTGCAGGTCGCCCAGCTGTGTGGCCTGAGCGAAGGACTCGTACAGGTTCATCTTCCCAGCGGCCGCTTTGCTAAAGTGGGGGTGGGTGGGGGATGTGGAGTTTGACCCGGGGACGTCCGAGGGGCTCTCGCGCGGACCCTCGCTCCCCCTCGCTTCGGAGGGCGAGGCTCCCCAACCCAACCCATCCCTCCGCCCGTAGCGGAGGCCCCTCACCTGGCTTTTAAGTAGTAGAGAAGGTGGTACCCAATCTTGGGCTGCTTCTGATACAGCTCCGAGAGGAGATCCAGCAGGACCGAGAAGCTGCTGTTGTCTTCCTGCATCTGGCAGAGGTTCCTGAAAACGGGGGACGGGACGGGGGGAGGGGGGGAGAGAGTTAAGCAGCCGGCGCGGGGTCACACACGTGTGGAAACCCCGGGGTCACACGGACGTCCTCTCGCAAGGTTCGGACACGGAAAGAAGGGAGGAGGATGGGAGGAACAGAGAGGGTTCCGAACACGCTTTGGGGTAGTGGTTCAGGTGCTGGCCTAGAAACCAGGAGACTGGGAGTTCTAGTCCTAAGCCTTAAGGCATGGAAGCTGGCTGGGGGACTCTGGGTCGATCACCCGAGACGGGGAATTCTAGTCCCGTCTTAGCCATGAAAGCCAGCAGTGGCTCAGAACCAATCACTAGGAGACTGGGAATTCTAGTCCTGCGTTAGGCATGAAAGCCAGCTGGGTGACTCTGGGCCAATTACTAGGAGACTGGGAATTCTAGTCCCGTGTTAGCAAGAAAGCCAGCAGGGTGACTCTGGGCCAATTACTAGGAGACTGGGAGTTCTAGTCCCACGTTAGGCAGGAAAGCCAGCTGGGTGACTTTGAGCCAATCCTTCTCCCTCAGTCCAGCCCAGCCTACCTCACAGGGCTGTTGTTGTGGGGAAATAGGAAGAGGGAGGTGTGTTTGGATCTGTTCACCGCCTTGAGTTACTTATAAAGTACAGGAAAACAATATAATGAAGGAAGGAACAGGAGACCTACCTAAATATTAAGTAAAGCGGCTTTCCTACAGATTCTTCCAGAGACCTGTGCAAAATATAAAAAAAGAGAAACGCTAAATTCGCACATGCCGCGGAACCATCTTTCAATCTGTGTGGGTTTTTTGGACTGAACAAGCCGCGTTTCCTCTTGGCTTATTCTCACAAAATTCAACAGCACAAGTGGCAAGACAGAGGATCGACTATCCCGCACAAGCACAGACAGAGGATCGACTGTCCCGTATGAGCAGATAGAGGATCGAATATCCCGTACGAGCAAATAGACGGAGGATCGACTGCCCCGTATGAGCAGATAAAGGATCGAATATCCGGTACGAGCAAATAGACGGAGGATCGACTATCCCGTACGAGCAAATAGACAGAGGATCACCTGTCCCGTATGAGCAGATAGAGGATCGACTATCCCGTACGAGCAAATAGACAGACGATCGACTGTCCCGTATGAGCAGACAGAGGATCGACTATCCGGTACGAGCAAATAGACGGAGGATCGACTATCCCGTATGAGCAAATAGACGGAGGATCGACTATCCCATACGAGCAAATAGACGGAGGATCGACTATCCCGTACGAGCAAATAGACGGAGGATCGACTGTCCCGTATGAGCAGATAAAGGATCGAATATCCGTATGAGCAAATAGACGGAGGATCGACTATCCGGTACGAGCAAATAGACAGAGGATCACCTGTCCCGTATGAGCAGATAGAGGATCGAATATCCCATATGAGCAAATAGACGGAGCATCGACTGTCCCGTATGAGCAGATAGAGGATTAATTATCCCGTAGGAGCAAATAGACGGAGAATCAACTATCCCGTACGAGCAAATAGACGGAGGATCGACTGTCCCTTATGAGAAGACAGAGGATCGACTATCCCATACAAACAGTTAGACGGAGGATCAACTATCCCGTTCCTCGTGCGCTTACTCTTCTGTGATTTCTTCAGGCAAAACCTCCCCGCGGAAATGAGCTTTGAACAGCTCCTGTAAGCAGGACGCCAGTACCGAGAGCTGCTCCTGATCAAAATCCTCCTGGAAAAGAGAGTATGACACCGACAGTGAGCGTGCAAAGAGATTCAAACATCCGGGACGGGAGAGAAGAACAGTGTCGCGTGATTGGGCCACACACCACGAAAGGAACATCCTAGGCCATAAGGCAGGGAGATTTACTTCGAGGTCGCGTTTCTCTAAGGCTGGGGTTGATGCAGGGGCCTCCGGCCTCAAATTCACACCCACACACAAAATCCACGCAAATCCAGAAACCAGCTGTTTACCTCCAAGACTTGATCCACAATTTCCTGCATGGCTTCACACTGCGCCTCGGTATCGCTGCAGCCCGAGGAGGGGGGGAAAAAAGAAGGAAATTCAAATTAAAGAGAGGAAAAGACTGTGTGGCTGTTTGTGTGTGAGTGAGTGTGTGTGTAAGTGTGTGTGAGAGAGAGTTGTGTATAAGGTATGAAAAAAGCAGTTATTACAAGTCTCTTAACTAGGGGAAATTACAGCCAGCAGTTTAGCGATCCAAGGACCAGCCATAGCAGGAATCCTGGTTTCACGGCAGGAATCCTGGTTTCTCAGCAGGAATCCTGGTTTCACTGCAGGAATCCTGGTTTCTCGACAGGAATCCTGGTTTAATCAAGCTTTCCCTGTCTCCCCCCTTCCCCCGATTCTCATCCTGCAGAGCCTTTGCAAAACAAGTCTATTAAACCGTTCTTAGTCATGACAGGCTGAATTAATGGAGGCACTGGGTCAAAAGCCCCCCCCCCCCCCCCACACACACACACCCTTCCAAAAACAGGGAAAATTGCAAAACTCCAGGCTGGATTCCAGAGAGAGAGAGAGAAATTGAGGTTTGCAAGGAATTGTGCGTAGGATGAGACCGGAGGTCAGCCTGTGGAAGTGAGGGGGGGGACGACCACAGACCCCTTGCAATGCCACCCCCCCTCTCATTACAGCCCTTCCAGGGCGGGGGTGAAATCCAGAGGGACCCACAAAAGGAATCTCAGCCTTGGCCTGTGGCTGGATGGGCTGTAAATCCATTAACAAATCCAGTTGTTAAAAAAGACACAAGCTTTGTGTTTCTCCCAAGGGGGCTTGGAAGAAAGACTCCCGCCTCGTGCTGGCTTGGCTCGGCTCGGCTGCCGAGTGTGGTTATCTTTCCCTTCCCCACCCCCCCCACACACACCCCTTTTCCCCTTTTGCAAAATGTTTTGCAATACACCCACACAAACACGAGAGACGATCTTCCCGAGAGGCCTCTAACCGGTCGGTTGCAAGGACTAAGCTAAAGGTTGGTCCTGAAAAGCATCCGGAGAAGATCTCGGAAGGTCTTGCACCCTTTCAGACAAATGGACGAATTGGGGGGAGGGGGAGAGGGGGTGGGGAGGGAGGGATACCCACCTCCCCTTCTGTAAGAGCAGGATTTTGTCTTTGAGGGACTCGTCCAGCTGCTCCAGGAAAGGGGTGATGTCCACCACGGCTTCTTTGATGGGGTGGAAACGGAATTCCCTCTTCTTTCCTGCGAGGGAAAACGGTCTGCGCTCAACACTCGGGCAAAAGAACGGCTTTGGCTGATAAACCACGAGTTGCAAAAGATCCTTCCTGCCCTGCCATCCCCAGGAATCTCCCTGAGTGATTCTTTCTTTCTTTCTTTCTTTCTTTCTCTTTCTTTCTTTCTTTCTTTCTCTTTCTTTCCTTCCTTCCTTCCTTCCTTCCTTCCTTCCTTCGTCTTTCTTTTTTCCTTTTTCTTCCATCCTTTTCTTCCTTTTCCATCATCCATCTCTCTCTCTCTCTCTCTCTCTCTCTCTCTATCTATCTATCTATCTATCTATCTATCCTCTCTGTATATCTATTATATTTCTATCTCTATCCATTATCTATCTATCTATCTATCTATCTATCTATCTATCTATCTTCTCTATCTCTAATCTCTATCCATTATCTGTCCTCTCCCTCATCTATCTATCTTTCTTATCTATCTATCCTCTCATCTATCTATATGTAGCTATCTAGCTATCATATATCTCTAACTATCCATTATCTATCTATCTACTTACCTACCATCTATATCTATTTTCTCTATCTCTCATCTATCTATCCATTATCTCTATATCTTCTCTCTCTCATCTATCTATCTATCTATCTATCTATCTATCTATCTATCTATCTATCTATCTATCATCTATCTATCTATCTATCTATCTATCTATCTATCTATCTATCTATCTATCTATCTATCTATCTGCTCTCTCTCATCTATCTACAGTATCTATCTTCTCTCTCTTATCTATCTACTCTCTCTCTCATCTGTCGGTCTGTCTTTATCTATCTATCAATCTCTCCACCCATCTATCTGTTGTCTATCTTACCTCTCACTCTTCTCTATCATTTCTCTCTATCATCTATCTGTCTCTGTCTGTCTTATCTCTCTCTAATATTTCTCTATCCTCTACCTTCTCTCTCTCTCACACACACACACGCAACCATGATTTGTTGGGCAAGCTGGAGAAAACCCGGCCACCCCACCTTTGTTGTTGACATCTTCCTCATCGTCGCTGAAGGCGGCTTCGGCGTGGTCATAGCAGCCATCATCTCGGTCGGACATGTGGTTGTCCATCTCTGCGGCCGTCGGTTCCTCGACTTTGACTGGGGGGTGGGGGTGGGGGCACAAGACAGAAGCAGATGGGTGGAAGGGAAGCAGTCGGTTCCAGCAGGAACTTCATTTCCCATGGTCCATTTCCCGGACCGTTAGTAGCCTGCTACTGACGGTCCGGTCTTGGAGACGAGAGGCTGGAAGGGAGCCAAATTTCTCCAGGTGAGACCCCACCCCCTCCCAGCAGAAGTTACATGGGCACCGTAAAGCCACACTTAGGCTTACGATAACTTTATTGCCGCTATGAATGCACACAAAGAAGAGATTGGACAGCATTTATCCAGAATGGTATATAGGGTCTCCTTCCTGAGGAGGGGGTTGGACTAGAAGACCTCCAAGGTCCCCTCCAGCTTTATTCGGATTGATTCGATGTCTCTTTTAAATAAGAAGGATGAAAGCCAGAGGCCTAGGGATGAGCTCCCCGAAAGATCTCCTGCTCGGAGTATCTGGACGGTGATGGACACCTCTCCCCACCGCGCCGTCCATCTTACCTTCAACCGGCGGGGAAGGAGAAGTGCAAAATTCTGGAAACTTTTCTCTAAGCATAGCCCTGAGTTCCCGGTCCAGCTTCGGATTATCGAAAAGAGGAGCCAGGTGTCTGTGGGAGAGGAAGTGGAGGGATTGGGGGGGGGGGGGGGCATTGACATCTCGAAGATAAAAAAAAAAAATGTTTTCAAAGCCTTAACAAATGTTTGACTCTCAACGTGTTTGTGGCAGGAGGTCTGAGGGCCAGGAGATCTCGATATAGCCCATCTGGTGTCTCCTCTTGGGACTCCACTTCCCATCCTCCCCAGCCAGGGATGGATGGCGCCTTTAGAGGGCACCGCTGGGCAAAACAGGTCTCAAAATTGTGTTTTCAGTCCATGTTGCAATTCTCTCTCTCTCTCTCTCTCTCTCTCTCTCTCTCCTCTCTCTCTCTCTCTCTCTCGGGGGGGAAGGTTGTTTTATTTACTACCGGTTTGCCCGAACTGGTAGCTTTTAATTACAAGCAGTTCGCTCAAACCGGTGCGAACCGGTAGCATTTCACCCCTGCCCCCCCCTACCCCGCCTCCAATGGCAAAACCAAGGGTCTTACGCCAAGACTCGCTTCTCCACGATGTGGGTGAGGGAGTTGAAGACGCCTTGACGGACGTGAGCCTCCAAAGCGGGGTAAAAATTCGGAATGATCTGGATAAAGAATAAACGGGGAGCGGGGTTACGGGTGAGAAAAGGGGCCGCGGGCTGTCCAGCATCTTGGGGGTTGGGGGTGGGGGGGATGAGAAGGTCTTACCCGACACATGAAGTCCAGTAGGGTAGCCGTGATGGCTGGATGAGGTTTCATGGAATGATACATGACAAAGATGGCGGGCTCTGTGAAAAATTCAAGCCACAAAAAAATAAATAAATAAAATTGTGGGGAACTGAGCAAGAAACCACAACTTTTTACGACGTTTCTGGGACACCATTGTTGAGTCAATCCCCACAGCGGTTAAAGTCAAGAATGCGGCCGTTAAGTCAATCCGACTTCCCGCCATTGGATTGACTCGCAAAAGGGGAGCCCGGGACCGTCGTTAAATGGGAGTTCAGCCGCCAACCATATCCGAATTTTGATCAGGGGACCGCAACGGTCGTGAAGTGTGAACATTTTAATCAGCTTTTTTTTTCCTCCCAGTGCCGTTGTAACTTCGAACGGTCACTAAACGGACGGTCGTAAGTCAACGACTAGCTTGTAAACTCCGCTGAGGAACCAGAGACCGGAATAAGGGATGTTAAGGCCGACATCCCAGGCGTTTCTTTGTCTAAAGTCTTGGACGAATCCCCAATTTAGGAGAAGGAAAGACCCCCTCCCATCCAAGTACCAGAAAATATGGATTCCCCCCCCCCCCCTTACCGATATTCATGATGCTGTCCTTATCGGGGTTGAAGAACAGCCAGTCGTAAAACAGGGCGAGTTTTGCATTGGAAGCGGCCACGTTGGACTGGAAGAGAAGAAAAGGAGGAAGGATTTGAAACTATTCCCCAATGCAGGGGAGGCTCCCTGTAATGCCTCTATGTGAGTCCTTCTTCTGGCTCTTTTCCAGTCCGTTTTTGACCTGGGTAAGCCCATCCCTGCTCTTGGGGTCGGACAAGACTGTGCCCCGAATTGCCCAATAGCCCCCCCCCCCCAAAAAACACAGACTCATACAGAACCTCCCAGGGTGGATAAAAATCCAAGGAGAGGAGCAATCTGGAACTGAGGAGGAATTAATGTCCTGACGGTGAGGACAATTAATCAGCGGAACTGCCCGCCACTGGAAGTCGGGGGTGGGGTGGGGAGGGGGCTTTACCGTGCAGGTGGTGAGCAGCCAGCCGATGATGGCCCAGCGCGGGAGGATGTCGGAGCTGAGCACCTCGTTGGACGGGTGGACCACCCCGCAGATGTAACGGATGAGGTCACAACGTAACGACTGGCTGTCCGGGGTAGAGAGATACTGGCGCTGGAACCAATCTTGGTACCGCTTCTGCTGACCCAAACGCACCTGGGGAGGGGGAGAAAGGAGGAGGGGGGAGCTGCCTCGGATCGGAACCTGGCATGACGGAAGACCCAGGTCCCTTTTGCGGGAGGACAGGTAGTCCTCCATTTATGACCTGATAGATAGATGAGAGAGAGAGAGAGAGGACAGACAGACAGATATATAAAGGGAGATGATACAGAGAGAGAGAGAGAGAGATGATATACATAGATGAAAAATAAGTAGACAGATAGATGAGAGATGATAAATAGATAGATAGATAATGGTTATATATAGATAGATGATACCTATAGAGATAGATAGATAGATAGATAGAGATAGGGATAGAGATAGAGACAGAGAGATAGATAGAGATAGATAGATAGATAGAGATACGGATATATATATAGAGAGAGAGAGAGAGAGAAAGAGAGAGAGAGAGGTGAGAGAGAGACAGATAGAGAGAGAGAGAGAGAG
Source organism: Coluber constrictor foxii (assembly GCA_038048745.1). Lineage (NCBI taxonomy): Eukaryota > Metazoa > Chordata > Lepidosauria > Squamata > Colubridae > Coluber > Coluber constrictor. The sequence continues at coordinate 14,189,152 of CM075975.1, forward strand.
AGAGAGAGAGAGAGAGAGGGGGGAGAGAGAGAGATAAGATAGATAGATAGATAGATAGATAGATAGATAGATAGATAGATAGATAGATAGATAGATGATAGATAGATAGATAGATAGATAGATAGATAGATAGATAGATAGATAGATAGATAGATAGATAGATAGATATAGAGATATAGATAGAGAGAGGGGAGAGAGAGAGATAGGAGAGAGATGATAGATAAATAGAGGTTTTATATATATAGAAATGGTAGATGAAAGAGAGAGAGAGATAGGAGGAGAGAGATGATAAATAGATAAATAGAAGTTGTATAGATAGATGATGGTAGATGATGATATAGATAGATATAGCTACAGATAGCTACAGTAGATGATAGATAGATAGAGAGGAGAGAGAGAGAGAGATGATATATATAGATGATAGATGATACATACATACATATAGATTGAGAGATAAGATGAGAGAGAGAGAATAGATTTTTTACAAGCTTTTTTCCCCCTCCCCCCCCACAACGGTTCTTAAGTAAATCCCTGCAAATCAACCCAGAAAAATAAAATAAAATAAAAGACAGAGATGATACCCGGGAAGTCATGAAAAGCAACTTGGTCTCCATATCCGGGGTGAGGCGGCAAGCCAGAAATTTTCGGGATGTCCTTGACTGCAGAAGCTGCAACATCCCTGGGGGGGGGGGGGGGGGGGGGATTAAAAAACAAAACAACACCACCACGACAAAGAGAGGTGAAAAATTGGACAAGGAAGGACCCCCAAATCTTAAGACCCCCCCAACTAAGGGGAATGGCTTGGCTTCCCTATCCAATTTTCAAAAATTACGGAAGAACGCATCGACTTTACGACCGCCAACGGAAGCCCCAAATTTCTGTTTTGTTAAGCGAGACATTTCAAGAAGAGAAATTTTAGAACCGTGGTGGATAACAATTCTTTTTCAGTGCCGTCGTAACATCGGGCGGTCGCTAAACGAACTGGGACAGGCCCCGCCGGAAAGACTGAACTGAACTGAGAGGTTATGCCCCCACCCCCACCCCCTTCGTTTAGGGTCTCCAGCCTGAGCAGGGGGCTGGACTAGATGATCTCTTGAGGTCCCTTCCGACTCTGGTTATTATTTTATTCTATTTTTTTTTCCTCCCCCCGACCCCGTGGTTCAAGATAAGCTTCAAGAAATGAGGGAAGCGGGCCAGAAACCCAACCCCGGAAACAACCCGGGTCGTCGCGAGCTCCGTCGTAACTTGGAACGGTCCCTAAGCGAGTAACTGAGCTCGGAAAAGGGGGAGAGCCCACTCCCGGTGCCTTCGCCCACCTGTGAACTGAGGACTCAAGGCCTGGGGATTATGGATTATGTCCTTCCACAGCTGCTCGAACTCCGGAATCCGGGCAACGCTTTGCAAGAGCCGCACCAGATCTCGGCCGACCATGCAGCAATCCATAAACTTGGCAGGGAGGAAGAGAAAACGCAGAACCAAAATAAAAACCAAATTCCTTCTTCTGGCCCGTCAATGCCTTTGCCAAGCCGGGCGCTTCTCCCCACCCCACCCGCAATGCCCTCCCTCCCGTTGGCATGCCGGGCCTCCCTTTGAAGATCAAAAGCACCCCTCCCGAAGGCCAACGGGGTCCCTCCTCGGGGCGGCTCAGTCGGTAAACAAGACATCAATTCTGAAGTGCCGGGGGTGGGGGGTGGGGGCGGAGGGAAGGGGGAGAGGTTCAAGGCTCTGGGTTTGGTTTCGGCCATGGCCGCCTGCTCCAGCTGAAATTTTATCCTTGTGGGGGTTTTGCTCTGTCTCCCCCCCCCCCCAGAAGTGATTGGATGCCCCCAAATGAGAGACAGTTAAAGGAGAGAGGCTCCCAGGCTGGGCAGCTGGAAGAGAGGGTGTTTGGGGGGGGGGGAGAAACCCCAGAATTCCCCAGCCAGCTGTGCATGCCCTTTCTTCCTTCCCTCCCCCTCCCTCCTTTCCTCCCTCCCCTCCCCTCTCTTCCCCCTTCCCCTTCCCTCTGCTCCTTCATTTCTTTTCTTCCCTTCATGTCCCTTCATTTTGTCTGCCTGTCTATCTATCTGCCTATCATCCACCCACCCACCCATCCATCCATCCGCCTGCCTATCATCCATCATCCATCCGCTTATCTATCTACTGTCCGTCTGCCTATCATCCATCCATCTACCTATCCTCTATTTAGCTACCTATCATCCATCCATCTGCCTGCCTGCCTGCCTGCCTATCATCCATCCATCCACCTACCTACCTATCATCCATATATCTCTGTCTACCTGCCTGCCTATCATCCATCCATCTATCCATCTATCTATCCATCCATCCATCCGTCTGCCTGCCTACCATCTATCTGTCTATTTTTCCATTTATCCATCCATCTGCCTATCATCCATCCATCCACCTATCATCTATCTACCTATCATCCATATATCTGTCTGTCTGCCTGCCTACCTATCCTCCATCCATCCATCTATCTATCCATCCATCCATCCGTCTGCCTGCCTGCCTATCATCTATCCATCCATCCGCCTATCATCCATCCATCCATCCATCCACCTACCTACCTATCATCTATCTACCTACCTATCATCCATCCATCTATCTGTCTGCCTGCCTGCCTATCATTCATCTATCTATCTATCTATCTATCTATCTATCTATCTATCTATCTATCTATCTATCTATCTATCTATCTATCTATCTATCATCTATCTATCTATCTATCTATCTATCTATCTATCTTCTATTCTATCTCAATCAATCAATCAAATTTATTGATCTTACTGCAAGGTAATGCTGGGCCGCTTATAAAATTAAAAAAAAAATAAAACTATATAAATAAGACTGCCCCACGATTATAAAAATAGCCTTCCCTCCCTCCCTCCCTCCCTTTCCTTCCTTCCTTCTCTATTCCTTCCTTCCTCCCTCCTTTCCTTCTTCCCTTCCCTTCCCATTTCTGATCTTCAGAATGGCCCCTTGGCCTCTTTCCACCCAATTTCTGGAGCTTAAGGCCAGAAGTCCCAACTGAAAGATGGAAGCCACCCAGCTGGGACTGGTTCCTTGTGGAAGGGGAGAGGATTTGGGAAGAAGTGGGGGAGGGGGGCACCGGATTCGGCTTCTCAACCAGCCAGCTGGGGGTGGGGGTGGGGGGGGGAGATGTACAGCCAGAGGACTCATTCCTCCTTTTGTCCCAAGATGGCAGGCAGGCGTCCTGGGTCTCCTCACCCGGTCTCGGAGCAACGAAACGCAGAAGTCCACCTCTTTCTGACGGAGGGCCTGGAGGGAAGGCGAGCCGTGGTGGTCGACGATGAGACGGAGGTAGGTGTACACCGACATGGCGATCAGCAACGCATTTTTGAGCACCCACTCCCTAGAGGGAAGGACCAAGAGGGGGTTGGCCAGATGCCCACACAGAACCCCAAACATCCTTGCCGGACGAGGCTGGGACTTCTTCCTAGTAACTCCCACCCTCCCTCCCTTCCATCCATTCATATCTATCTCTATTTCCTTCCTTCCTTCCCGCCCCTCCCATTTTTATCTCTATTATCTCTCTATCCATCTCTATCCATTTCTCTATCTCTCTATCACTGTATTATCTATCCTAACTTTTTCTTATTTGCATCCTTCCCTCCTTCCCTTTCTTCCTTTACTTATCTCTTCCTTTCTTCCTTTCCCTGTAGCTCCCTCCCTCCCTCCCTTCCATCCGTTCTATATCTATCCATCCATCCATCCATCTACCTACCTACCTATAATCTATCTACTTACCTATTCTGTTTTTCTTACTTACATACTTCTTTTCCTTCTTTCCTTTCCTTTCCTTCCCTTCCCTTCCTACTTACCTATAATCTACCTACCTACCTATTCTGTTTTCCTTACTTACATACTTCCTTTCCTTCTTTCCTTTCCTTTCCTTTCCTTTCCTTTCCTTTCCTTTCCTTTCCTTCCCTTCCTACCTATAATCTACCTACCTACTTACCTATCCTGTTTTCCTTACTTACATACTTCTTTTCCTCCTTTTTTCCTTTCTTTCCTTTCCTTTCCTTTCCTTTCCTTTCCTTTCCTTTCCTTTCCTTTCCTTCCCTTCCCTTCCCTTCCCTTCCCTTCCCTTCCCTTCCCTTTCCTTCTTTCCTTTCCTTTCCTTTCCTTTCCTTTCCTTCCCTTCCCTTCCCTTCCCTTCCCTTCCCTTCCCTTCCCTTTCCTTTCCTTTCCTTTCCTTTCCTTTTCCTAAGAGAAAATTTCCAGGGTATCTTTTACATGCCAGACTGAAATTAGCCACTGAAAACAGCCACCCTCCTGATATATATATATATATATATATATATTGCACCTGCTCATCAGTTGAAATGCCCTCCTTCTGCCAGCTGGCACTAGATGGCATCATGGGCTTATAGCTGAGAAACCTAACTTATCCTCTGCAGGAGTGGGGAGGGGGGGGGAGTAAACAGCCGAGGGCTCTTAACAGCCTCCCCTCCCTCACTGCTTAAATCACCAGATTGCATTGCCCCAGCAACAAAGCAGAAATGGCTTCTACAGGTTTTTAAAAAAAACAACTTTTAAATTCTAAACAGCCTTTAGAGCGCCAGTGTCCAGGAAAAGGATTTCAAGAAGAGACCACGGTTTAAATTTTAAACCTTTTTCTCTGCTATGCGGACGGAGAATTAAAATTACACACAGGTTATATCCATCCTTGTCGCGGGGTTAATTTGGAAAAAGGATCTCTGCTAATGAGGAGATCCAGGCAGGATAAGGACAGGTCGAAGAACTAGAAAAATAAAAACACGCCAGGAAACGAAGGATCTGAGCCGGTTAAAACCGGGCAGAAGGAAAGAAAATTAAAACACACACACACACACAACCGATCACGCCACGAAAACAAGATTTGGCTGGTTTGAAGTCTTCAGAAAATCTTGGTGGATTTTCGTCAGGCTGGTTATTCTGACCAGGTGAACCGAGCCTCACCTCTGTTCCGTCAATATGTCGAGGATGTTTTCGGCCAGCCAGATGTTCTTGGAGGTGACGTCTCCCCCTGCCAGCAGAGGGGGGAGGAAAAAAAAAAGTGAGAAAACTTTGGTCGCCAAACGAACATTTGTTAAGTCGAGGACTTACAGGAAAATCGGATTGCAAAGCTCCCTCAGGTGGGGATGTTTGAGAAGAAGTAAGGCAAACAGGCAAGGATCAAGTCAGTTTCACCTCTTTGCTGAGTGAATCCGACAGCTGGCCAATCATTGCTTGTTGGATTAAAACTTTCTGGTCAGACTATCTGGAAACGGGGCAGCGTATAAACTGAATAAAATAGTATTATTTTCTCTGGCTTTGGCTGCCACTGAAAAATCTCCCAGTGTGCCCAGTTCATTATTTCTCTTTAGTTCAGTTAAGAGAAATTATTTTCCCGCCGCTATCGAAGGGAGTCCAGCTTTGAGAAGAAGCAAGGCGAACAGGCAAGGGTCAAGTCAGTTTCACCTCTTTGCTGAGTGAATCCGACAGCAGCCAATCGTTGCTCGCTTGATTTTTAAAGGAAAGTTAAACCTTGCTGGACAGCCTCGCTGAGAACTTCGCAGCACATAAGCTGAATAAAATATTATTATTTTCTCTGGCTTTTGCTGTGGTTTTGGGAAACTCTCCCAGTGTGCCCCGTTTATTATTTCTCTTTAGTTGGTTAAGGGAAATAATTTCCCCACCGCTACCAACAGGAAATCCGGATTTCACGCAGCTTTGAGAAGAAGCAAAGCGAACAGGCAAGGATCAAGTCAGTTTCACCTCTCTAGGGCGGCATTTCAGGATAAAAGTTCCCCCCCAAGACACCCACCTGCGATCTGTTTCATGAACGTCATGCAATTCCCGTCGATGCCGATAACCCCGTTCCTCACCATCTCGCGCAGCAGCCAAACCAGCTAAAGGAAAGAGAAAAAACTCTGCCGCTTGGATCTCTGGACAGACCACGAGTCTATTTACAGCGCCGTATCGACGCCCAGTCGCAGCTCCAGAGGCCTCGGCCAAAACTAGACCAAGTTCTGAAACTAAAACCTCAGCGCAGAAAAGATAATTCTTTTTTTTTTTAAGTTGGGTTTTGGTTCACAAAAGGGGGGGGGGGGAAATCGTCTCGTGGGACCGCGCTAGAGATCCCAAACGCCTGGTTCTCCTTTCCCCAATTTTGCCAGGCCTGTTTGCAATCTCCTTCCTTAAATCTGAGCCCGTTCTTTCCCACGATTAACACCAGTTGTTGGTGGAAAGTGAGGGATGTCACAAAAAAAGGGACATCCTGTTGTGGCCCTGGCAGCAGATTCGGACAGTGAGGAAATTGGGGAGGAACCTGGGCCAGCCCTGGAGTCTGGGGAGGGCTCTGATGAGGGCTCTGCGTGGGAGGCAGAGAGGGGGCCAGGGCCTTCTCACAGTTATCAGCTGCCTTTGGAGTCAGGCATCAGTGAGGCAGAAGAACAGCTGGGGCCTGTTCCCAAAGCTGCCAGGAGAAGGGAACAGCTAAAGAACAAGGGGCGACTCAGGAGTAAAGCCACAAGTGGACAGTGAAGGCCGTTTTTTCATTAGCACCTGGATTCAGATGAGCACAAGGGCCTCCGAGCTGTTCCTGGGGTCCCCAAAAATCACTTCTGGGCTTAATTTGCCCCCCACTCCTTCACACACAAACACAGACACACACGCTTTTAAGGGCACAGAAAACCGCACAACCCCGCTTCCCACCTGGGTACGACAGGTGTCTTGCAGTTTGAGGTATTTCTCCATGAGGATCTGGTTCATCTTGCTCAACGTGCTGGTCAACCCGTCTCGGCTCACCAAAGCCAGGTCTCGGTAACACTGCGGCACGGGGAGTAAGGGGGGGGGAGGAGAGAAAAACGAAGAGGGAGAAACGTTGTTTTAGCAGCCGAACGCAAAGGAACAAGTGGGGTCTTTTGAGATGGCTCAAAAGTGGTGAGGATTAGCGGGAAGGGGGATGGAGTGGAGGAGGGGGAGGAGGAGGAGGAAAGGGAGAGGAAGAGGAGGAAGAGGAGGAAGAGAGGGAGAGGAGAAAGAGAAGGAGGAGGAGGGAGAGAGAACGGGAGAGGAGGAAGTAGGGGAGAAGAGGAGGAGGAGGAAGAAGAGAGGGAGAGAAGGAAGTGGAGGAGGAGGGGAAGAGGGGGAGGAGGGGGGAGGAAGAAAAGGGGAAGAGGAGGAGGAAGAGGAGGAGGAGGAAGAGGAAGACGAGGGAGAAGAGGAAGAGGAGGAGGAAGAGAGGGAGAGGGAGGAGGAAGAGGAGAAGGAGGAAGAGGGGGAGGAGGGGAAGGGAGGAAGAAGAGGGGGAGAAGAGGAGGAGGAAGAGAGGGAAAGGGAGAGAAGGAGAAAGAGGGGAGGAGAAGAGGAAGAAGAGGAGGAGGAGGTGTCATAACTTTAAACAGTCACTAAATAAATGGTTATAAATCCAGGATTACGTGTTGGTTGGGAAAGGGGAGGGAGAGGGATGGCTAGAGAGATGGAGGGAGGGATACATAAGCTCTTTTACATTAGTATATAAACTGACAGATTGACAGCTGTCAATATCCAGGAGACAGGACGGGTATGCCTCCTTAAAGCGGTACATCAACTGATAAGATTGGCAGCTGTCAATATCCAGGAAGACAGAGCCTGAAAATTTGGGGATGGAGGGCGTAGAAGTGAGTGACAGCCCTTGCTTTGGCTCTGACGCCAGCAAAATATTAGCATGCAGGAAAGAAAGAAAATATATATATATATATATATATAAAAACCCGGCTGGCTGGCTTGCGTCTCCATAAATGCTCATTTGTGTCACTAAATGTCACTCCACGCCGGAAAAAAAACGCCAGGTTGAACCATCCACCTTCCCTTTCAAGAGGTTAACGAGCTTCTGGAAGAAGCTTTTGATTAAATTCCTGCCCTGCAGAGCTCCGGTGGCCACCAGGAAAGAGCCGAGCCTCGGCCTCCGGAAATGTTAAAAGCCCAGCTTCGAATTCTAAAACAGGTCCTGCAGAGCAAGGCGCTCGTCCCTTTGAACCGCCAAAGGTTCCAGCGGCTTCTTTAACCGCTGAAAGGCGGGAAAAAATGGGAGGGGGGGGGCAGAGGATGGACAGATAGGGAGAAGGGGAGGAGGGGGAGGAGCCCCATCCCAGACTTATTGGTCTGAGATATAATGGTGATGGGAAACTTGTAATGCTCCCAAAGGAGGAACAGAGAAACGGGTATTACTCCTAGACAAATTTGCAATGCTTCCAAAGGAGGATTGGAGAAACGTGTGTTAATCCTAGACAAATTTGCAATTCTCCCAAAGGATGAATAGAGAAAGAGGTGTCATTCCTAGACAAATTTGCAATGCTTCCAAAGGAGGAACAGAGAAGCCTGTGTCAATTCTAGACAAATTTGCAATTCACCCAAAGGAGGAATGGAGAAACGGGTATTACTCCTAGACAAATTTGCAATGCTTCCAAAGGAGGATTGGAGAAACGTGTGTTAATCCTAGACAAATTTGCAATACTCCCAAAGGAGGAATAGAGAAACAGGTGTTATTCCTAGACAAACATGCAAAGCTTCCAAAGGAGGAACAGAGAAACGTGTGTTACTCCTAGACAAATTTGCAATCCTTCCAAAGGAGGAATGGAGAAACGGGTATTACTCCTAGACAATATCTGCAATTCTCCCATGAGAAATGGAGAAACATGTGTTAATTCCAGACAAATTTGCAACGCTCCCAAAGGACGAACGGAGAAACGGGTGTTACTCCTAGACAAACCAGAACGAAAGTTCTTGTTACCTTCTGGGCTTGAGCGGGCTCCGTCAGGATCATGGTGAAAAGACCCAGGCAGACTTCCTCGTGCTGGGGGGCACCTTTGCACACCTGGTGGGAGCAAGAAAGGAAGGCATCACCAGTTGCTAAGGGGTGGGAGGGAAGGAGGAAAAAGGCCCAGAAACTCCGTTCCCACCAGTTTCATTTCTACACCGGGGTGAAATCCTGGACCTCCAGAGAAGACCCAGGTTGGAGGAAGGAGATCCGAAGCGAAGGAGCTTAAAGAAACTCACGTGGGCATTCAAGGCGTCGTTGGCTTCCCTCTCCGAGAGCCCGCCGGTCAGAGAAGTCACCGTCCCCATGCATCTTTCCAGCTTCTGAAAGGGAAAGAAGGAAAACGTAAGGACAAAGCTCCTGAAGATGTTCAACTCATGGACCAAGAAGTCAAGGCCCCCAACAGCTCCTCTAGGGGAGGAGGAGATCAGGAACCCGGTGATGTGAGGGGAGGGGGAGGTCAGTCAGTCCAGGGGGGCTTGCCAGGTCAAAGAGGAGATGCCGGGAGCAACCTTGGGGCTGTGGAGAAGGTAAAGGCTTCCCTGGTGACATCTCAAGGCTTCCACCCTTCAGAAGCGCCAACAGCCTTGAGAAAGAAAGACGAGCTGGATGCCAAGGGAAAGCTCCATCTCCGGGAGACTCCAAGGCCTAGTCAACATCTAGAAGAATTTCAGGGGCAGCAAAATAAAACTTTTGGGGTTGGTTGGGTTTTTTTCTTCCTTTCTGCCTCACCCCTTTCTTGGTTTTCTGTCTGTCTTTCCTTCCTTTCGCTATCTTTCTCACTTCCCATCCTTCTTTTTTCTTTATCTCATTCTTTCTTTCTCCCTCCCACTCTCTCTTCCTCCCTTTCTTCTTTCGTTCTATCTTTCTCACTTCCAATCCGATCATCTATCTATCTATCTATCTATCTATCTATCTATCTATCTATCTATCTATCTATCTATCTATCATCTATCTATCTATCTATCTATCTATCTATCATCTATCTATCTATCTATCTATCTATCTATCTATCTATCTATCATCTATCTATCTATCTATCTATCTATCATCTATCTATCTATCTATCTATCTATCTATCTATCTATCTATCTATCTATCTATCGCTGATCTATTTATACTTATCTGTCGTTACCTATCTCCCTCTCTCTGTATCTCTCTCTTCTCTTTTCTCTCTCTCTCTATTGATCTATAGATCAATATAGATCAATCATCTATATTGATCTAGCTATTGATCAAGGTTGACTCAGCCTTCTATCCTTCTGAGGTGGGTATAATGAGGCCCCAAAATTGTTGGATAGACTAGGAATAGGAATAGGAATAGGAATAGGAATAGGAATAGGAATAGGAATAGGAATAGGAATAGGAATAGGAATAGGAATAGGAATAGGAATAGGAATAGGAATAGGAATAGGAATAGGAATAGGAATAGGAATAGGAATAGGAATAGGGTGGGGTGGAGTGGAGTGGAATGGAATAGAAATAGAAATAGAAATAGAAATAGAAATAGAAATAGAAATAGAAATAGAAATAGAATAGAATAAGGAATAGGAATAGGAATAGGAATAGGAATAGGAATAGGAATAGGAATAGGAATAGAATAGGAATAGAATAGAATAGAATAGAATAGAATAGAATAGAATAGAATAGAATAGAATAGAATAGAATAGAATAGAATAGAATAGAAATAGAAATAGAAATAGAAATAGAAATAGAAATAGAAATAGAAATAGAAATAGAAATAGGAATAGAATAGGAATAGAATAGGAATAGAATAGAATAGAATACTTTCTTGGCCAAGTGTGATTGGACACACAAGGAATTTGTCTTTGGTGCATATGCTCTCAGCGTACAAAGGGAGAATAAAATACATTCATCAACAATAAAAAGATACAACACTTAGTGATAGTCATAGGTTACTAATAAGCTATCAAACCGTACTAGGAATCAAATAAAAACAATATAAATTGAAAGATCCAAGCCAGATGGTTGTAGTCATAAGTGGGAAGAGATAGATACTAGTAAGGAAAAGAAGAAGAAGAGTAATACGGTTTTAAGTAAATTGTTTGACAGTTGTTGAGGGAATTATTGGTTTAGCAGAGTGAAAATCCTGTCCTTGTGTCTAGTTGTTCTGGTGTGCAGTGCTCCGTAGCGTCGTTTTGAGGGTGGGAGTTGAAACAGTTGATGTCCAGGATGCGAGGGGTCTGTAAATATTTTTCACAGCCCTCTTTTTGACTCGTGCAGTATACAGGTCCTCCATGGAAGGCAGATTGGTAGCCTTCTAAATGCTATTAAGTATTAAGTACTTCTAAGTCTCAGTGCTATTGCTCAAAATGTCTCACTTAGGAACATCTATTTTGGGCTCCGTTGTGATAAATCGAGGACTGGCTGCCTAGTATCATAGATATATTCAAAAAATAAGTTTCCTCTGTGGATTAAGAGGAAGGTTAGGGATTTTTTTTTTGCCAAGAAAGGTTTTTAAGACAGGCTCATAAAAATCAGCATCGGCTTTCCAGGTTTCCAAAACCAGGATCAAAACACAACCCCCAGGGACACCGACACACACAATGCGTGACACAAACACAATCGCAGCCACAAGCGAAGGGAGGGGCTGGCAACAGCTGCTCCCTTCCTCCTGCCAAAGAGGCTCTCTTTGGTGGCTCATCAGCAGACAGACCATCGCTCAATGGGGTGTGTGTATGTGTAAGGGTGTGTGTGTGTGTGTTTGTGTGTGTAGGAGGACGAGGAGGTGGAGGCAGCCCTCCAAAACCCCAGGCAAACTTCTGGAGGAAGTTTCTGGGCCTCTTCAACCATCACTTTCATGGGAGAAGGAAAGGAAGGAGGAGGAGGAGGAGGAAGAGGGGAAATGGAAGACAACAAGGGGGGGAAAGAAACAGGAGAGAAAAATGGAGGGGAGAAGGAGACGAAGGTGGTGACAGCAGGAGGAGGGGGAGGGAGACAGGAGAGGGGGGGAAAGAGAGGAGGGAAGAAAGAAAAGAGAAGAATGAAAGGGGAAGGAGAGGAAGGAGAGGAGGAAGAAGGGAGGGGGAAGAGGAAAGAGGAGGAAGAGGAAGAAGAGAAAGAAAAGGAGGAAGAAGAAGAGGAAAAGAAAGAAGGAGGAGAAGGAGAAGGAGAAGGAGAAGGAGAAGGAGAAGGAGAAGAAGAAGGAAAAGAAGAAGAAGAAGAAGAAGAAGAAGAAGAAGAAGAAGAAGAAGAAGAAGAAGAAAATGATTAAGATTTCAGAGGATATTTCCAACTGCTTGGCCAGTTGGTTGGTAGGCAGGCAGGCAGGCAGATGACAGGCAGGCAGGCAGGCAGATGACAGGCAGGCAGGCAGGCAGGCACTGACAGAATCATGGAAGGGACCCTGGAGGCCATCTAGTCCAGCCCTTTGCTCAAGCAGGAATACCGCCCCCCCCCCCCCATCCTGGGCCAGGGGCTGTCCAGCCTCTTCTGAAAGGCCTCCAGGGATGGAGCAGCCCACAAGAAGAAGAGGAAGACGAGGAGGAGGAGAAGAAGAAGAAAAAGAGGAGAAGAAGCAAGAGGAGGAAAAGAAGAAGAGGAGAAGAAGCAAGAGGAGGAAAAGAAAAAGAGAAGGAGGAGGGAGAAGGAATAACCACCATGGCAAAACAAAACCCTCCTGCTGACCCAGCACCCAAAGCCTGGGGGAGGCCAAGCAGAAGCCCCTTCCTCATTGCACCCCCCCCAACCCCCCTCCCAAAAGAAACACCCACCTCTTCCAACTCATCCTTGGCATCCAGGCTGGTGTAGATCATCAGCTTCCCTCCTCCTCCTCCTCCTCCTCCTCCTCCACCTCCTGCAGCCCCCCCAGCTGCAGTCGCCGGGCCCCCTTTGCCCTTCTCCATTTTTGGGGGGAGGGGGTCTTAGAGGGTGGGCGACCCCCCCTTCCTGCCCCTCAACAAGCCTGCCTCTGCCCTCTCCCCCCCAAGGAGGGAGGGGGGAGGGCTAGGAAGGGGAGTGGGGGGGCCAAGAAACAGGGGAAACCCCCCCCACTCACCCCCCCCAGCCTTTTTGGGTGGGTGGGGGATAAAAGAGCACCCCCTGGAGGGGGGGAGGGGTCAATGGGGGTGCAGAGAAGAGAGGGGGGGCTACCCTAATCCCCCCTCCCCATATGGACACTCCTATTGGGGAGGGGGGGCTACAGGCCCCCACTTCAGCCTGGGAGGGGGGGCAATAAGGGGGGGCTCCCTATTTGGGGAGGGGGCTCCAGCTATTATAGGGAGGGGGGGTCTCTATATTAGGTTGTGTTTAACCACTGAATATTATTATTATTTTTTGGGGAGGGGGGGGTCTGATGGGGCAAAGAGGGGGGGGCTGTCCTGCTCCTAAGGGGCGGGGCTGAAGGGCTGGGGGCTCCAGGGGGCGGAGCTTCCGCCCCAGGGGGCGGGGCTTGAGCGGCGAGGCTCGCAGGGAGCCTCTCTAGGAAGGCGCTGCTCCCCTTTTTTCCGAGGGGGGGGGATTGAAAAGGCTGGGGGGGTCCAGGAAAGAAAGGGGGGGCTCTACGCCTGTGGGGGGGGGCAGAAGGGAGGTGGGAGCGTGCGCCGCCTCGCCCCCCACCCAAGCGGCACAAGACCGGAAGTCGGAGCTGGGGGGACGAGCGAGTGTGTGAGGGAGCGGGCGAAAGGAAACAGCCCGGCCGGAAGTGCCCGCCTTTCTTCCCTCCCCCCACATGCGCCCGCCTCCTCGACCTATCGCCGCTGGAGGACGGCAGTGAGTGACAGGCGGCCTCCCGGCGGGCCAATGAGGGAGAAGCGGGGCGGGGAAAAAAGGGAAGGGATCTGAAATTCCTCCCCGAGGAGGAGGACGTTAGACTTAGGAAACGTGAAGAGGGGGCAACCCTCCTTGTCGGGAACCCATTTCCGGGTTCGGTTTGTTTTTTTTTGGCTCTATACCTTTAAGAACCAAGATTTCATTCTTGAAGTCGACTTTATACTCGATTGGATCGCACTGCCTTGCAGGCCGATATACAGTATCCACCGAGGATAACAATACAGGAACAACAATAACAATAACAATAGGGAAACCCATCCCCTTAGCTGCCCTACGAACGAGCACGGAGTTTTTCTACATTTTCGTAGCTCTATGGAGCTCCGCCACTTCTCTCTCGCGCATGCGCCTTAGACCCCATGTTTCTCGCTCTTTTTTTTGCGATCGCCTCGCCAGAGCTCACCCAACAATGCGCATGCGCCGTTCTTTCCTTTGCAGTTCCCATCCCTTTGGGGGCGCAGTTATTCCGCAATAAGAACCCCGCATTTGAACGGCCCCGCCCCCTGATCCAGGGCCCAGCCTGGCCCTTTGGTGCCTGAACCTCTGCAGGGGTTGCAATAAAAAGCCCTGCCCTCCTGGCCTCAAATGGGCGCGTCCTCACGACCAGTTAAAGCTGCAAGCAGAACACGTGTCCTGGCCATTCATGCAGAGCAGGGGCCACGCATCTTTAATCATCTTTCCCCATATTCATGATTCATCCAATTCCTATTCGGCTCTGCTCGCTGCATAAATGACCCTGAGGGGCTTAACAATAAAATTTATGGCAATTGGATGTGTGTGTAGATGTATATATGTAGTATATGTACATCTTTGTTCTTCCAGGAGCAAATATATATATATTTGCTCCTGGAAGCACAAAGCCGAGAACACCAGCCAGAAGATGACGAATGAGACTTCGTCGAAATGTCGCCGTTTCGACGAAGTCTCCTTCGTCATCTTCAGGCTGGTGTTCTCGGCTTCGTGCTTCCAGGAGCACTGTGAGATCGCAGCTGTCTCTTCCTTTTAAAGAGGAAGAGACAGTTAAAAGGAAGAAACAGCTGCGATCTCACAGTGCTCCTGGAAGCACGAAGCCAAGAACGCCAGCCTGAAGATGACGAAGGAGACTTCGTCGAAACGTCGCCAAGACACTTCCAATTTTACGCGAGAGAAGACCCGAATAACCAAAGACCTACATATATAGATTGATTTATATATGTATATGTATATGCATGTAATATATGTATATGTGTGTATATACATATATACATTGTATGTATATTTATATATGTATAGATTGATATATGTATATATGTATGTATGCAAATGTATGTATATATCATATATGTATGTGTATATACATATATACACACATACATACACCTATGTACATATGTGTGTATATATATGTCTAGATTGATATATATATATGTATATGCATGTAATATATGTATGTGTGTATATACATATTTACATTGTGTGTATGTATGTATATGTATAGATCAATTTATGTATATATGTATATGCATGTATGGATGTAATATATATGTGTGTGTGTGTGTGTGTGTGTGTATACATGTATACATTGTGTGTGTTTATTTCTCTGTATATATACATATATACATATACATACACACACACACACATCTGGGGTAGGTTCTATGTATCTTTACTACTGGTTCCTAACGGGGCCGTGCGCATGCGAGGTCAGGGAATGAAGCCTCCCGCCAATTTTACTACCGGTTCTACAGAACCACTGTGAATCGGGGGCAACCCACCACTGACACACACACGCACATTTATATATACATATTTGCACAAAGTGGAGGAAAAATATCCACATTTCTGGGTATCACCTGGACTTTATTTAGTGACTGAAGTTACAACGTCCCTGAAAAAAGTGACTTATGACCGTTTTTCACACTCAACGACCGTTGCGACATCCCCGTGGTCACCTGATCAAAATTTGGACGCTCGGCAATGGACTCGTATTTACGACGGTCGCAGTGTCCCCCCCGGAGTCACGATATTCCTCTTTTGCGATGTTCCAACAAGCCCAGTTAATGGGGAAGCTGGATTCGCTTCCCAACTGTGGCAAACAAGATCGTTAAATGGGGCGAAACTCACTTATCGGTCTCGCTTAGCAACCGAAATTTTGGGCTCAGTGGTAGTCATAACGTCGAGGGCCATCGGTATTATTACTCTTGCTATTTTCTTAGCTTTTTTTTTTAAAGTAATTTTTATTAAACTTTTGACTTTTAAAAACAAAATAAAGAAAAATACAACAAAAACAGAAACCCATTAAAAACACAGAACAAACATAACATTACATCATATATTATTTTACAGCTTTCTGTAATTGCTATTTTCTTAGCTTTTAATCTTCCTTCTTTTTATCTTTCCTGCTGTCTGTTTTATCTCTGATAGCCTTGGAAGTCATTTTTTTTTAAAAGAACATTTATTTTCTTGAAAAGGACATTTAGATTTATGTTTTAATCAAAGAACATGTTTTAGGAAATGTTTGAAGAAAAACAAAAAAAAGGAAACTTGAAAGTAATTATTCCCACCGAGAAATGAAACCAATTCAAAACAGGCTGTTTTGGGGAGGAAAAATATATTATATTCCTAAAAAACAAATAATTTCAAAACATTTCCAGAAGGGATACTATGCCCTTTTAATTCCAGCCAAACCCAAGTATCTCGTGACGATTTGAAGGCTCGTAAAATTATGGTGCCTTCAGAGAATATGTCAGAAGACAATGATTAACCTTTGTCGCTTAAAAATGCAGCCACAAATATCTATCCCAGCTTCTTTTTTTTTCTTTTTCTTTAAGCGTGATTTGTAGCCGTCCAAAAATACTGCGTACACCAAGGAAATAAATTTTCTTCTCGGAGAGGCTAAAGTAATGCAATTGTGAACAGTCCGGAGGAAATAAAAGAAAGAGAGAGAGAGAACATTTAATTATCCTTTTTTCTCAGATGCAAAACAGCCATCCTTCTTTTTTAAAAAATAAAAAAACAAAAAATACACTGGAAATGTATTTTTTTTTTAAAAAAAAGAAAAAGCAAATGACTCCTTTTTTTCCGCCTTTTTTTCAAGCTGAATTCGGGTTACTCACCTCGCTTTTTCAAGCGCTCGGATCAGACGTTGTATTTTGCCGGTTCGTACCGGTTCGGTACGAACCGGCAAAATACTGGTACCAGTAGCCCTCCCGGATAGTAGGCCGTCCTATTTTCCAATATTTCAAGGGTTAGGGTTAGGGTTAGGGTTAGGCATGCACGGAACAATGGTGAGTTGCTCCCGATTTGGTCTGATTCTATAGAACCGGTAATAAAACCGGCGGGTGACTCCGCCCACCTGCTCCGACGTCATCATGGATGATCTGCGCGCTCCCGTTGCGAACCAGTAATAAAGGTAAGTGGAGTCTATCCCTGGTGTGGTTCAGATCGCAACATGATTTGCACACGTTGTGCTCACAGACAAATTAGGTGTGAGACAGTGGATTTCCTTCCAGATTTGTGATATGTTGGTTTAAAGAAAAGGAAGAATGAACCAAGGTTTAAAATCAGCTGAATTAGAGGTGTGTTTCTCAGTGGGGAAGGATTTTTTAAGGGAGCCCAGAAGGCACCGCCGTGAAACGGGAGGGAGGGAGGGAGGGAGGGACGGAAGGACGGACGGAAAGATGGACACGCAAAGCTGCGAACATTGGAAAAGAACAAACGATACACGACCGCAAAGTTGAGCTCCAGATTCCTGTGGCCGAGTGAGACATTTGTGAACATAATTTTGGTTCAGATATTTTATAACCTGCCTTGCTATCGTCGTTACGGGAGTCCCTGCAATTGTTAAGCTAGTCGCGTGGTCATTAAATGAATCGAGATTCCCCCGTGGAAGGTCGCAAAAAAGGATCGCGTGACCCCCCCCCCAGGAGACGACGACGCGACCGTCATAAATGCGAATCGGTTACCAAACATCCGAATTTGGGATCACGTGACCACGGGGACGCTGGAAAGGTCGTTAAGTGTGAAAAATGTGGCAACTTCAAACGGTCACAGTTGTACGTCAAGGACTAGCTGTATAGACATTTTCCCCGCACACTTCCATCCGCCATTTTAGCTCCTCCGATTCGCCATTTTAGCTCCTCCGATTCAACCTTCATAGTTTTGCAAAGCACCAGAGTGCTGCACCCTGCCACAAAAGCTAATTGAGGAGGGGGCTTCCGAAGCTTAACACGAGAAAAAGACCCTCTGTGGCCCTCTTCTTGGAGCTTCACATCCAACCAAAAATGAAAGAGGGAGTTGATTTAATACATTCTGTTTATTGTAAAATCTGCAGCTTCCGGGAACCCACAACGGGGTTGTGTGTCTGTGTAGTGCTCGACTGTCCCAAGAGTTGTGTAGGGTCCCGGCCTCCCTTAATTGCGACGCCGACTCGACCACAGAAGTTCCAATTGTCCAACATCCCCAGAAAAAATGAGGCGGTGGCCCGTAAAAGTGATGGAGCTTAAGCCAACTTCTCCAGAACTTCCCATCATGCAGGTAGAGAAGATGGTGTCTCCCTGATCATCATCTCCTGATCTACCCAACCTTAGGACCTGGGGACCAGATTTGCGGGGTGATGAAGAAGCGAAAGGAAATAGCCCAGGGGGTCAAGGATAGTCCTCTGAAGTCCAGCGGTGGGGCCCTTAACTCCAAGCCAAAAGGTTCTTCGAAGACAGTCTTGGTTGGGTGCCTCAGCTAAGATGTCCTTGAAGGAAGCAGGAGTAAGTGTCTTCTCCATTTTCTCATCATCCTCGGGTACTGCTGACCCTTTCGCCCATCAACCAGTACGTCCGGAGTTTCCCCTTGCCCTGTGAGTAGGAAAGAGATGGAGGACAGAAGGTCTATCAGAGTTCAGGAAGAAGGTGCCTCCAGAGCCATCGGCCACCCAGTGACTCAAGAACCCAGATGCAGGGAGGACCTTCAACCCAACACACTTCCCCCTCACCTTCATCTCTATGTCTCCTCGGAGGTCCAGTTCGAAGCACCCAAACTCCTCAAGGATGGTTTTGGTGGCCGCCGATATGTGGATCTTCAATGCTGGAATGACCAGAGGAGGTGCATTAGAACATCTGTACAGAACATCTGGATTTAGAAAGACTGAACTGGAGAAAGGGAGCACAGATGGAGTCTAGGAAGCCTTCCCAGCAAGACTGGGAAGTTGAAGAAGTCCTGAAGGATCACTCTTGTGCTACATGGATGCAACCACGAAGGAGATGGCCTCAATTGGTTCTTCTCAAGATGTTCTTGCTTCACATGGTCCTTGTAGAAGCACCTTGCTTCAACAGGCTCGGTAGAAATTGCCCTCAACCAAGTAGCCTCAAAGTCTTCTCCTAGGTCAGTTATTCTACCATCTCCTTAACCTCACCTTCTTCGTTCCTCTCCCAAAATCACTTACCTTCACCGTTGGATTCCATGCGTGAAGCCGTGTTGACGGTGTCTCCAAAGAGACAGTAACGAGGCATCTTCAAGCCTACAACTCCTGCGCAGACTGGACCTTGAGGGAGAAAGTATGATGGGTCAGCAAAGTCAACGAGATGGCTTCTAACTGCTATTCCTTGACCTGATTATAAGGACCGATCTTGAAACCATAATATTCAGATCTAACCAGGAATAATAGGGGAATATTTTTTTCTTCCTATCCTGGCTTGTGAAGGAACTGGTTCTAAACATCGGCTTCAGAGGTGAACCGAATGAGAGCTTGAGAGAATTCTTCTAGACCATGATTTAGATCTCCGGGGAGCCATCAAACCCTGATTGGTGGCCAATTCTCCTTTTCGCCTCCCTTCCCTGAGAATCCTAGAACGTGTTTTGGAGAACTGCCATTCAAAGTCACATCCACAAGGTCTCCTTTGTCAATGCCGGAGAAATCACAACATGCAAAGCATGGTTCCCGGTTATTCCATGGTTCAACCTCCATGATTCGTCAAACGCTCATCAAGATTTGGACCACTGCAAGAAACTGGGTTAACGTCTTGACCGTGTACATCAGATCTACTGACTTCTGAAGCACCATAATTGCATGGGGTATCTTCCTGTCTCTTACACACTCCTTTGCACACCAACCCCTGTGTTTGTGATACACACACAAAAAGCTCCTCACCGCTATGGATGCCAATCCGCAGTTTGAGTTGCTGTTCAGGCCGGTGGTGAATTTTGAAGTTGCGAACGGCTTCCAGGAGTGCCAGGGACATGCGGGAAATCTCACGGGCGTGTAATCGGCCGTTACGAACCGGTAATCCGGAGACCACCATGTAGGCATCCCCGATTGTCTCCACCTAGACAAAGAATAGAGCAACGGTTCTTCTCAGCCTGGCTAGCTTGTAAGGGTTTGTGGACTTCAACTCCCAGAATTCCAGAGTTGTGGGCGTTGAACTCCACGCGTTGGGACTGGGGAATTCTGGGAGTTGAAGACCAAACTTCTTATATTTATTGGTGAGTACACCAACCAGAAGATAGGATGAGGTTCAATCATCAATAGAGGAAGATGAACAGACAGACAGGCATTATGGATGTATGCAGTGGTGGGATTCAAGTAATTTAACAACCGGTTCTCTGCCCTAATTATTTCTTCCAACAATCAGTTTGCCAAACTGCTCAGAAAGTTAACAACTGGTTCTCCCGAAGTGGTGCGAAGTGGCTGAATCCCATCACTGGATGTATGGATATAGGAAGATAGATACCGGTAGATTAGGGTTAGAGAGAGGGGGGGGGAGAGAGAGAGAGAGAGAGAGAGAGAGAGAGAGAGAGAGAGAGAGAGAGATGATAGAAGGAAGGGAGGGAGGGAGGAAACATAGATAAGAGGTAAGAGACAGGATGGATGGATGGAGATTGTGATTAATAGATAAGGAGAAAAATGGATGGATAGATGATAGACAGAGAGAAATAGACAGGGAAGGATGGAAGGAAGGAGGGAGGGAGAGGGATGGAAGAAACATAGATAAGAGATAAGAGATTGGATGGATGGATGGATGGATGGATGGAAACTGTGATTGATAGATAAGGAGAAAGATGGATGGGTAGATGATAGACAGACAGATATAGACAGGGAAGGAAGGAAGGGAGGGAGGGAGGGAGGGAGGGAGGGAGGAAGGAAGGAAGGAAGGAAGGAAGGAAGGAAGGAAGGAAGGAAGGAAGGAAGGAAGGAAGGAAGGAAGGAAGGAAGGAAGGAAGGAAGGAAGGAAAGGAGGGAGAGGGAGGGAAGAAACATAGATAAGGGATAAGAGACTGGATGGATGGATGGATGGATGGATGGATGGATGGATGGATGGATGGATGGATGGATGGAGATTATGATTGATAGATAAGGAGAAAGATGGATGGATGAGTAGATGATAGACAGAGATAGACAGGGAAGGAAGGAAGAAGGAAGGAAGGAAGGAAGGAAGGAAGGAAGGAAGGAAAGAAGGAAAGAAGGAAGGAAGGAAGGAAGGAAGGAAGGAAGGGAGAGGAAGAAACATAGATAAGGGATAAGAGACTGGATGGATGGATGGATGGATGGATGGATGGATGGATGGAGATTATGACTGATAGATAAGGAGAAAGATGTACGGATAAGTAGATGATAGAGATAGACAGGGAAGGAAGGAAGAAGGAAGGAAGGAAGGAAGGAAGGAAGGAAGGAAGGAAGGAAGGAAGGAAGGAAGGAAGGAAAACATAGATAATCAATAAGATAGACAGGATGGATGGAGATTATGATTGATAGGAGAGAGAGAGAGAGAGAGAGAGAAATGTACCAAGACTGTCTCACCTTGTAGACATCGAAGTTATCAATGATTGCATCAAAACAGGTGTATAAATCATTCAGCAAAGCTACCACCTGGGAAAATAAAACAGGAAAAAAACCCAGAGAGTGACCAAGCGCTGGAACAGACCCGGGGGTCTCTTCCATCACCTTCCCGAAGGAAGAAACCAACGGTACCCAAGATTTGCAGGATGGTTTCAAGCTGATGGTTTGACTTGACTAGATTCTTGACCAGCTCCACCCTGCCACCCACCCCCCCACACCCCGCCCGCACTTACCTGCATGGGGGTACTCTCTGCCGACAAGGCGGTGAACCCCACAATGTCGCTGAAGTAGATGGTGACGCTGTCGAAGGCCTCCGCCTGCACCGTTTCCCCCCGTTTCAGCTGCTCGGCCACTGAGCTGGACGGGAAAGAGTACAACGTCACACCCACGAGTTCATTCGGACAGGATGGAATCAGAAGGGGGTAACATCCTGGCTCGGCTGGGGCTGACCGAGGTCTGGCTTCTGGGGACAGGGTTTGGGGGCGTAAGTTGCCCCCTGCCAAACCACTCTGTCCCTCTGTCTTGGCATCGCTGGGCATGCCCCCTCCTTATTCCTCCCATTCCGTTACAAATGTTGGGAGTTTTTCCATGGCTGGGCGTGAAAAATAAAGGAAGTGCGGAGAGAGAGGGTGCCTTCCTCGTGAGATGGTCGGCATATACATTTTCATAAAAGAAACAAATAAATCTTAATTCATTAATCAGCGGAACAACTTGCCCCCAGAAGTTGTAAATGTTCCAACTTAAATGTTTTTAAAGAAGAGATTGGATAACCATTTGCCTGAAGTGGTTTGTAGGTTTCCTGCCTAAGCAGGTTAACTCCTATCCTATCCTATCCTATCCTATCCTATCCTATCCTATCCTATCCTATCCTATCCTATCCTATCCTATCCTATCCTATCCTATCCTATTCCTCTTCTCTTTATTCTATCCTCTCCTCTCCTCTTCCTCCTCTTCTCTTTTTCTCTTCTATATTCTATTATTTTCTATATTCTCTTCTTTCTCTTCTCTTCTCTTCTCCTCTTCTATTATTCTATTCTATTCTATTCTATTCTATTCTATTCTATTCTATTCTATTCTATTCTATTCTATTCTATTCTATTCTATTCTATTCTATTCTATTCTATTCTATTCTATTCTATTCTATTCTATTCTTTCATTCTTCCATTCCATTCCATTCCATTCTTCTATTCTTCTATTCTTCTATTCTATTCTATTCTATTCTATTCTATTCTATTCTATTCTATTCTATTCTATTCTATTCTATTCTATTCTATTCTATTCTATTCTACTCTACTCTACTCTACTCTACTCTACTCTACTCTACTCTACTCTACTCTTCATTCCAATATTTTATCTTATCTATTCTATTCTATTCTATTCTATTCTATTCTATTCTATTCTATTCTATTCTATTCTATTCTATTCTATTCTATTCTATTCTACTCTACTCTACTCTACTCTACTTTACTCTACTCTACTCTTCATTCCAATATTTTATCTATTCTATTCTATTCTATTCTATTCTATTCTATTCTATTCTATTCTATTCTATTCTATTCTATTCTATTCTATTCTATTCTATTCTATTCTATTCTATTCTCTATCTTTTAGGCTTTGTTGAGTGAGTCAGACTGAGAAGAAAAGCTTATGCAATCTAAGAACGTCTTCCCTTGAACTCTCTTTTCTTAAAAAAAAACCCTCAAAGGAACGGAGGTCTCATCCCACCCACCTCAAACTGTAAATTTGTCAAGCTAAAAATTTGTCTTGTTGCAGAGCTCGGTTGCAAAGTGGGAATCAAAGCACTCCACCTCCACCCGCGGGGCAATAGCTCCAACCTCTGTCACGCAAAGATAGACTGCTCCTCTCCAAGAAGGCTCTACTTTGCGATGATCGCTAAGACCGCAGGGACGAAGCGGACTTACTGAGGTAAAATCTGGTACAGGAGGGCCTCGGCTTTGCGCTTCTCCTCCAGGTAGGCCTGTGTCCGTTCCTCTACCAGTTCCTCCAAGTTGTTGGCGTACTGCTCCATCCGCGACAGCAGCGTATCCAAGAGGTTGCAGCTGTTTTCCCTGCCATCGACATTCAGAGGCTGAAGCCACCCCAATCTCCTTCCCGCTTTCCAGCTTTCGTTTCAAAACCAAACTAAGTTTCTAGTCCTCTCTGTTCCAGACTCTGGAAGTTCGGGCCAACTCAACCTCTCGCCTTACCAAATTTCCTCGGACGACTTCTTGATCTTCAAAACCTGCCAGAGAATCCAGCCCAGCCCGTCCTTTCCCTGCCCACCGCCACACCACGCTCTACCTGTTGAACTTCTGCAGCATGCCTTTGATGTGTTGAAAATCCGGCCGCTCCTGTGGGTCCTCAGCCCAGCACCTCTGCATGAGATGGACCACCTCTTCCAGATTGGAGGGCAGATTGGTCGAGGGGCGAAAGGGAGGCTGTTCGTCGCTCGCAACGCGCTTGATAATCTCTGGAAAAGGGCCAAAAAATGGGGGGGGGGAGAGAAATGTGGGGCATTAGGAGATGCCTGGGAGGGCCCACGGGGAGGAGAAAAAGGATGTAGGGACATTGCCCCATATTTAAAAAAAAAATTGCATGGGTTTTGACCACAGCCAGGAATTCCAAAGCAGATGTTGCTTCCTGTTAAAAAATGAGGACAGATTACATGGACAAATTTTGGATTTCCCACAGAAACAAGGATAGAAACGAAGATAGATTATGTGGACAAATTTTAGATTTTCCGCGAGAAATGAGGATAGAAACAAGGATAAATTACACAGACAGATTTTAGATTTCCTGCAAGAAGTGAGGATAGAAACAAGGATGAATTATACAGACAGATTTTAGATTTCTTGCGAGAAACAAGGACAGATTACATGGACAGAGTTTAGATTCCCCACAGAAACACAGAAATGAAGATAGATTACGTGGACAAATTTTAGATTTTCCGCGAGAAATGAGGATAGAAACAAGGATAAATTACACAGACAGATTTTAGATTTCTTGCGAAAAACGAGGATAGAAACAAGGATGAATTATACAGACAGGTTTTAGATTTCTTGCGAGAAACAAGGACAGATTACATGGACAGAGTTTAGATTCCCCACAGAAACACAGAAATGAAGATAGATTACGTGAACAAATTTTAGATTTTCCACGAGAAATGAGGATAGAAACAAGGATAAATTACACAGACAGATTTTAGATTTCCTGCAAGAAGTGAGGATAGAAACAAGGATAGATTATACAGACAGATTTTAGATTTCTTGCGAAAAACGAGAATAGAAACAAGGATGAATTATACAGACAGATTTTAGATTTCTTGCGAGAAACAAGGACAGATTACATGGACAGAGTTTAGATTCCCCACAGAAACACAGAAATGAAGATAGATTACGTGAACAAATTTTAGATTTTCCACGAGAAATGAGGATAGAAACAAGGATAAATTACACAGACAGATTTTAGATTTCTTGCGAAAAACGAGGATAGAAACAAGGATGAATTATACAGACAGGTTTTAGATTTCTTGCGAGAAACAAGGACAGATTACATGGACAGAGTTTAGATTCCCCACAGAAACACAGAAATGAAGATAGATTACGTGGACAAATTTTAGATTTTCTGCAAGAAACAAGGATAGAAACAAGGATGAATTATACAGACAGGTTTTAGATTTCTTGCGAGTAACAAGGACAGATTACATAGACAGAATTTAGATTCCCCACAGAAACACAGAAACACAGAAATGAAGACAGATTACGTGGACAAATTTTAGATTTTCTGCAAGAAACGAGGCTAGAAACAAGGATGAATTATACGGACAGATTTTAGATTTCCTGCGAGAAACGAGGCTGAAACAAGGATAACTTATACAGACAGATTTTAGATTTCTTGTGAGAAACAAGGATAAATTATACAAACAAATTTTAGATTTCTTGCGAGAAGCAAGGCAAGAAACAAGGATAAATTAAATAGACAGATTTTAGATTTCCTGCGAGAAACAAGGCTAGAAACAAGGATATACGGACAGATTTTAGATTTCTTGTGAGAAACGAGGTCAGATGACATTAATGAGATCAAAATCATCCAAGGAAATTGGCTATTTTCTTTTTTCCTTCTCACCTTTGGGACTCAGATCCACCCCTTCCACATAGAAGACGCTGTTACGTAGGGCAATTTCTTGCAAAATGATGCCAAAGCTGTAGACGTCTCCTTTTTGAGTACCCGGACAGGCATTGGTGCCCAACCTCAAGAGTTCGGGAGCCGTCCAGAGTTTCTCTAAAGAAACGGGGAACTGGGATCAGATGGGGCTAAAGACCCTCCGATCTAACAGGCAAGAAGGAAGATAATCTACAGGAAGTCCTTGATTTACAAACACTTGCTTAACGACTGTCCGAAGTCACAATAAAAAGTGACTTACAGCCGGTTGTCCGCATATGACCATCGCAGCATCCCCGATGATCACGGGGGTCAAACTTTTGGCCTTTGACAAGCCTTGCGCCCACGAGGGCTACTCACTGGCGAAGAGGGCGTGGGAGTCGTCCGTCTCGGGTGCCTGGCGGAAGCTCTCCAGCCCGTAATCGGTGATCTTCAGCACAAAACGGCTGTCGACCACGCAGTTGGACGACTTCAGGTTGCCGTGGTAGGCGATCACGCTGTGGTGCAGGAAAAGCATCCCCTTGAAGCCGAGAGAAGACGGAGAGGAGCAAGAGAGGAAAGAAGAGGAGAGAGACCATCAGGATGGGCGAGAATCCCCCCTCCATCATCCTGAGCCAAATCCCCAGGTCAATTCAGGAATCCTAGACGACTCCTCCTGCAGTTGTGTTCAGCGCTAGTGGGGTTTGCTGCAAATGCTCCTTCTAGTACTGATGAGATTACCTCGTTGGGTCAAAAAACGTCTGGAAGAAAGCCACCAAGCTCAGCGCGCACCAAGGACCCCTCACTTCAACCCCAAGCTACAAAAATTGCCCTTTAAATCAAGGTGTATTCTCCAGCTGAGTCCCAGATCCAACTTTCAAACTCTCCCAGCCCTTTCCTGGCTGCCATTTTGACTCTTTTGACCAAAAATCCTCACCGTCACCTCACAAACGCCCTTCGGTCCACCTTATTCCCAAGCTCCATCCCCCTACAGATCAAGCTCTTGGCAAAACTGTGGTTCGGCCACTGAAAATATCATTCTTGTCTTAATTTTGGGGGGCGGGGGTGTTTCTGGAATTCAGCTGGACATCAGAGGACAGAAGGAGGAGTGGTGATCTAGAGGTGGATCTCTCGCCTCACAATCAGGAGGCTGTGAGTTCGATCCTAGATAGAGGCAGATACTTCTCTCTCGGCACACTGAGAATATTATCTGCGGAACAAAACTCCGCTCTGGCGACAGGAAAGGCATCCGGCCAGTAAAACGCTCTACTAGCTCTATTCAGTCGCCCAGACTCCACCCCGCAAGGGATTATGGGGTCGTTCAATAATGATGATGATGATGATCAGAGGACAGAAGAAGAGTTGGACGGATGGCTTTCCGTCTTAAGTCTAAAAATCTCTTTTTACTCTTCGCTTACTTTGACGATGTCGTTGGTGAGCGAATAGCGGAACATCCAGTCCAAGGTGATGTTGTCGTTCTCCAGGATGTCCTAAACGGATGGGGGGGGGGGAGCAACATGGGTTTACAAGTCATTTCAAAGCAGTTCTCCTCTTCCTTTCGACCCATTTCGAGGCAGTCCTCGACTTATGACCATTTTTTTTAGCATTTTACATTGCTTTCTTTTCCTTTATCTCCAATTTTAATATCTATCTCCTTTTGGTTCGGTGCAATTCTTTCCTAAATATATATATTTGTCCCCATTGCATATGTGTGTGTGTGTGTGTGTGTGTGTGTGTGTGTGTATATATATATATATATATATATTTGGAAGAGGCAGTTTGCTTACAACTCTCTACTGAAGTTGCTTAGATAGATAGTTAGATAGATAGATAGATAGATAGATAGAGAGAGAGATAGATAGATAGATAGATGATAGATAGATAGATAGATAGATAGATAGATAGAGATAGATCGATAAGATAGATCGATAAGATAGATAAGATAGATAGATAGATAAAGGTATTGATAAGATAGATGAGATAGATAGATCGATTGATAAAGATAGATAGATTGATTGATTGATAAAGGTAGATTGATAGATAAAGATCGATCGATAAGATAGATAAGATAGATAGATAAAGATAGATTGATAAAATAGATAAGAGATAGATAGATAAAGATTGATCGATAAGATAGATAGATAGATAGATAAAGGTACTGATAAGATAGATGAGATAGATAGATAGATTGATTGATAAAAATAGATTGATTGATTGATAAAGGTAGATCGATAGATTGATAAAGATCGAGCGATAAGATAGATAAGATAGATAGAAAGATAGATTGATAAAATAGATAAGATAGATAGATAAAGGTATATTGATAAGATAGATGAGATAGATAGATAGATAGATCAATTGATAAAGATAGATAGATAAATAGAGATAGACAGACACACAGACAGATAGATGATATATATTCAGATACTATTTTACATTGCTTTTTTCCCCATTTATCTCCTACACACCGTAAAATTGGAGATTAACAGAGAAAAAAAGGCTTTTTATGATCCTTCCAGTTTCTGCGTTTGGGCCTGGGGGGGCAAAACAATTTTGAAAATCCAATATATTTTTTTTCTCTGCCTCCCCCCCAAATCCCTGCCGCTCCTGTTAGCTGTGTGTCCTTTTCTCTGTTTCCTTTGTTATTTCTTCTCTGCCTTTCTTTTGCACGATTTATCTCCAGCAGCCAGCCGGCATGTAGAAACCGCTGTTCTGTGACACACAAATGCGAATCGTCCCACATGCCATAAATCACCTCTCTGGAATTGGCTTCTTCTCTGCCAGGCGGGGGAGAAAGTGTTGTGTGTGTGTGTGTTTTTTTATTAAAGCTTCGCCTGGGTCCTTTTTTTAATTAAAAATTCTCGCCTGCCCAGCCCTCTGCCCGTTCGCCCTCCCTCGCCTTGGCCCCGTGCCCAGCCGGACTCGAGATGGCACAGCCCATTCCTCGGCAGAGGAAAGACGCCACTGGAGGCTGGCTCCTAAATCCAGAGACTAAAATCAGAGATAAAATAGGTAGGGGGGGAAGCAACATGAAATGCTCCATCATTGGAGGTTTTGACTGGGCAGCCATGTGTCTAAAATTGTCTTTCTTCTTGGGTCAGAATAGATGACCTCTGAGGTCCCTTCCATTATTCTCTAATCTGAGCAATGGGTCAGAATAGATGACCTCCGAGGTCCCTTCCATTATTCTCTAATCTGAGCAATGGGTCAGAGTAGATGACCTCTGAGGTCCCTTCCATTATTCTATATTCTGAGCAGGGGGTCAGAGTAGATGACCTCTGAGGTCCCTTCCATTATTCTCTATTCTGAGCAATGGGTCAGAGTAGAAGATCTCTGAGGTCCCTTCCATTATTCTATATTCTGAGCAGGGGGTCAGAGGAGATGACCTCTGAGGTCCCTTCCATTATTCTATATTCTGAGCAATGGGTCAGAGTAGAAGATCTCTGAGGTCCCTTCCATTATTCTATATTCTGAGCAGGGGGTCAGAGTAGATGACCTCCGAGGTCCCTTCCATTATTCTCTATTCTGAGCAATGGGTCAGAGTAGAAGATCTCTGAGGTCCCTTCCATTATTCTATATTCTGAGCAGGGGGTCAGAGTAGATGACCTCCGAGGTCCCTTCCATTATTCTCTATTCTGAGCAATGGGTCAGAGTAGAAGATCTCTGAGGTCCCTTCCATTATTCTATATTCTGAGCAATGGGTCAGAGTAGATGACCTCTGAGGTCCCTTCCATTATTCTCTATTCTGAGCAATAGGTCCCTTCCATTATTCTCTATTCTGAGCAGGGGGTCAGAGTAGATGACCTCTGAGGTCCCTTCCATTATTCTCTATTCTGAGCAGGGGGTCAGAGTAGATGACCTCCGAGGTCCCTTCCGACTCCGTGATTCTGTTATTCTTTCAAGCCAGAGAGATAAACCACCCCCAAAAAATAAAAAAATAAAAATTGCTGGAGTCTAGGGTTTTTTTTATTTTTATGAATTCCTCCTGACCCTTCGTTTACCTCTTTCCTGGAATGAAAATAATTTTTTAAAAGGGCGGACAAGGCAGAGGAGGAAGAGAAAAATGCCAGAAGGCTTCACCCGGGGCTCTCCTTCCCTTCCCCTCCTTTTTCCTCTTCTCCTTCGCCCTTCCTCTTTTTCTCATCCCCCTTTTTCGCCCAGTCACCCACCCACCCACCCCTGGGGTACCTGCAGGCTCCCACGGGTGCAATACTCCGTCAAGACGCAGATATTTGGGGGGTCGATGCAGGCACCGATGAAACGAGTCAGATGCTTGTTCTGGACATCTCTCATCTGGAGAGGAGGAAGAGGAGGATGAAGAGGAGGGAAAAAAACTCACTTAGTCTTGGTATTCACACACACACACACACAAGGGGCTTTGCAAATCCCTCTCTGGAACATTGCAAGTCCGGTTTGAACTTAGAATAACTTAACAAACTGATGCCCCGCTAAAAAAAAAATGTGGTTTGCACTCTGCACGTGGGCAGAAGCCTTCTGCTCAGCCCAACAAGCGAGAAGCCGAAGGAAGAAAGACAATGGAAAGCTCTACCGAAAGGGAGATGTCACCGAATCAAAGGACGTGTTTCCTCCACCACCATCGGACAGTTAGTAGAATCATAAACTTGGAAAGGACCTTAGGAGATCATCTAGTCCAACCCGCCCTCCTCCTCAGAACGCCAGCCTATTTCTCCGGGGGGGGGGCACTGAATAAAAAGGTGGGGCTAAATGACCTCTAAAGTCCACCTTCTCAGCCCCCCGGATGTCTACAAACGTGGATGGTCGGGAATCGAATTCAAGACCTACTCCAAGCCTCGAAGGCCAACCTGGGAATCCAAAATGTCAACCTTGTTTTCCCGGTGAATCAAATCAAATCTTTATTACAGTCACAGACCAGCATTCGCCGGGTGAAAAAAAAAGTGAGGCTGTTTAAAGGTCGCCTGGAGGAAACCTAGTTTATAAATCCAGTTTTGCATGTCGCCTGGAGGAAATCTAGTTTGCAACCCTAGCTTTCGCCTGGAGGGTAACTCAGTTTATAAACCCAGTTTTGCACATCACCTGAGGGAAACCCAGTTGACAATCCAGTTTCGCACCTCATCTAGAGGAAACTCAGTTTATAAACCCAGCTTCGCATGTCGCCTGGAGGAAGTCTAGTTTTCAAACCTAGTTTTTGCCTGAAGGAAACTCAGTTTACAAACCCAGCTTCGCATGTCGCCTGGAGGAAGTCTAGTTTTCAAACCTAGTTTTTGCCTGAAGGAAACTCAGTTTATAAACCCAGCTTCGCATGTCGCCTGGAGGAAATCTAGTTTTCAAACCTAGTTTTTGCCTGAAGGAAACCCAGTTCACAAACCCAGGTTTGCATGTCGCCTGGAGGAAATCTAGTTTTCAAACCTTGTTTTTGCCTGAAGGAAACCCAGTTCACAAACCCAGGTTTGCATGTCGCCTGGAGGAAATCTAGTTTTCAAACCTAGTTTTTGCCTGAAGGAAACTCAATTTATAAACCCAACTTCGCATGTCGCCTGGAGGAAATCTAGTTTTCAAACCTAGTTTTTGCCTGAAGGAAACCCAGTTCACAAACCCAGGTTTGCATGTCGCCTGGAGGAAATCTAGTTTTCAAACCTAGTTTTTGCCTGAAGGAAACCCAGTTTACAAATCCAGCTTGCCACGTCGTCTGGGGGAAACTGAGCCCTTTTTCCCTTGGTGTTCAGCTTAAGCTGGGGCATGCTGGCTTGTTCGTGGCATGTTGAATCCGGAGATGGTTTCATAGCAGGGTTGCAAGAACGGATGAATACGTCCCGGGCACCTTCGCCACCGACACGCAGCCAGTTGGATGCCCTCCAAGAGAAGCCCTTGGCACCCTCTTTCTCGAAGGCCACCGGTCTGACCGAGGAAGGGCTGGACTCCTTCTCCCACACGTCATCGGTGGGCCCCGGGTCACCCCCAAGCCAGCCGGTGCAAGACTCCGCTTCCCCTTCCGCCCGGCTGCTAATCCCCAGCCATTGTCTCTGTCCAGGTCTCATCCTGGCTTATCTCCTTCCTTGCGGACGGCTGACCGAGCAACTTGGCTTCTCCAGCGTAGACACCCCGTGGCTCATTAAGGGGGGAGCAGATGGCTATCAGCCTCCTGCTTCCTCGCTAATGAGTCAGGCGCCCTGGTGCAGCGGGGGGGGGGGGGTCCGGGTGCCAGGCTGCTCCCCCCCCCCCACTCTTTGGCCCCCTCTCCCCTCCCACCTCTTTCCTTCCTGCTAAGGAGCCGATTTGAGGCTGCCCAGCTGCCTCCTGTGTGATCCTTGGGAAGGGAGAGGAGGAAAGGAGGAGAGAAAAAGGAGGGAGGGAAGGAGGAAGGGGGGGGAAGGAGGGAGGAAAAGTAGAAAGAAGAAGAAGGAAAAAGAAGGAAAGAAAAAGGGAAGGGAAGGGAAGGGAAGGGAGGGAAGGGAAGGGAAGGGAAGGGAAAAGAAGAAAGAAGGAAGGAAGAAAGAGAGAGAGAAAGTGACAGAGACAGGAAGGAAGAAGGAAGGAAGGAAAGAAGGAAGGAGCTAGAGAGAGAGAGGAGATATAGCAATAGAGGAAGGAAGGAGATAGATGATAGATGATAGATAGATAGATAGATAGATAGATAGATAGATAGATAGATAGATAGATAGATAGATAGACAGAGATAGATAGATAGATGATAGATAGATAGATAGATAGATAGATAGATAGATAGATAGATAGATAGATAGATAGATAGATAGATA
>CM075975.1:14223905-14260895 GCA_038048745.1 Coluber constrictor foxii
GGCTTCATTCAGAATTGGCTTTGCTTTAAACTGCATTGCTCAGAATTGATTTTGCTTTAATCTGCATCGCTCGGAATTGGCTTCATTTTAAATGCATCGCTCGGAATTGGCTTCATTTTAAAGGCTTCATTCAGAATTGATTTTGCTTTAAACTGCATTGCTCAGAATTGATTTTGCTTTAATCTGCATCGCTCGGAATTGGCTTCATTTTAAATGCATCACTCGGTATTGGCTTCATTTTAAATGCATCGCTCGGTATTGGCTTCATTTTAAAGGCTTCATTCAGAATTGATTTTGCTTTAATCTGCATCGCTCGGAATTGGCTTCATTTTAAATGCATCACTCGGTATTGGCTTAATTTTAAATGCATCGCTCGGTATTGGCTTCATTTTAAAGGCTTCATTCAGAATTGATTTTGCTTTAAAACTGCATTGAACAGAATTGGCTTCGGTTTAAATAGCATCGTTCAGAATTAGCTTTGCATAAACAAACATTGGGGGACGCCGAGGAAGGCCCGCCGGGGATCAACCAGTCATGAATATCCTGCCTGAAAATCAAGTAGATCCCAGACCCGAAGCATAAAAATCGATTTTTCTTCCGGGTGGGATCAACTCTGCAAACTCACCGGTAGGCAAAGAAGGCCGCGACGATGATGCCGAACAGGAGCAAAGTCATCACCAGCGACAAGATCTCCAGCAAGGAAAAAGAAGCTGAGAGGGAGAAGGACAAAAATAAAAATAAAAACAGAGGAAGGAGATTCCTCTGACGAAGCCGATCCCGATTGGGCGGCGTCCGTGATCAACATTTAAACCAACGAAAAACAAACCCCAAATCTCCCAAATCAGCTCAGTCAAGGTGGTTTAAATCCCACCCACCCCCATCCCCGAATATATGCATCTATATTTGATATATCTTGGTCCCTGGCCCCAGTCCACAACTCAAGTGGAAGGGAGTTCCGCAGTCAAACCCATTTTGTGCATGTTTCTTTCCACGGCACCCCAAAGCTCCACCTTTCTGACAAAGAGGGTTGTCATGCTTGAAACCACAAAAGGGCACGTCTCTCGGGATGACGTTGCCTGGCCAGTGGATCCTTTTCCCAGGGATCATTTCGATCTTTTTGGTGGTCCCGTTGTAATTGGCCACGATCTGCAGAGAGAGAGAGAGAGAAAAACCAGAAGGGAAAAGAGGATTTTTTTTAAAAAAAAAAAATTATTTGGGACTGGGAAACCTTAACTCAGTGATTTTAAGAGGGGTGGACTTCAACTCCCAGAATTCCCCAGCCAGTCATTTGACTGGAGAATTCTGGGAGTGGAAGTCCACCCGTTTTAAAGCATGCTGGTTGGGGGATTCTGGGAGTTGAAGTCCATCCATCTTAAAGCATGCTGGTTGGGGAATTCTGGGAGTTGAAGTCTACCCATCTTAAAGCATGCTGGCTGGGGGATTCTGGGAGTTGAAGTCCACCCATCTTAAAGCATCTGGTTGGGGAATTCTGGGAGTGGAAGTCCACCCATCTTAAAGCAGGCTGGTTGGGGGATTCTGGGAGTTGAAAGATCCTTCTAGAACAGCGTAGAAATTTCTTTGATCGGATCCAAATCACGGGTGGGTCTCTGCAACTCCAAGCCAAGTTTTTTTTTCCGCCATTCCACTAACCTCAAACTCTCCTCTGTCCGGATCTAAATCCCAGAGGGAGTGATCCATTTCCCGGTCCCCATTCTGATCGATCCGCATGGGCCCCGTGATTCCTGCAAGGCAGAAGAATTTTTTTAAAAATAATAATAATAATAATAATAATAACCTCAATCCTTCAAATGTCCGACATTTCCACCTGGCAAGGAGACCCCCGGGAGGGTCTTCGACCTTAAATACACCTTTTAAAACATCTCCATTTTTATTTTATGAGGTAAAATACTGATCAATTTAAGAACGTCAAGGGGACCAAACGAGAATCGTCGTTCTAGGGCAGAGGGTCAGGCTGGATGACCTCTTGAGGTCCCCTCCTGATGGATTTTAAGCCTGTCTGCCATTGGAGGACCCCCCACTCAATATGCAGGGATGTTTCGACCCCTAAAATTAGTATCTGCAGGGATACTGACCGTAGAAAGTCCGGTTACGCATTTGAAGTGTGATGGCCGTCCCGTTGGCGAGAAAGCCGCCCTGTGCCAACGTCTCATTTGCCGCATGGGCGTAAAGCATTACCCCGTCGTGAAAAGCTCCCGCGATGAAATTTTCCTGGAAAATTTAGAGATTTTTCAGGGTCCAGGGACGGATAAAGCTGGGAAAGTGGGGGGCTCAAACTCACTTCTTCAAGAGCCACGCAGGGGGCCATTGAGTCAGGATTCGATTCCAAGACCCCGGTGGCCCCCCAAATCCACTCGTGAGGGTGCCCAATGAGCAAGCGCGGCTTTGCGCCGGCCCCAAGATTATGCCAGGAAGTCACGACGCACACCTGGCCTGTTTATGAACCTTCTTCGCGCTCCTCTCGAAAGAGATGGATCGCTGGGTGGCCTCTTTTCTACATGGGATGCGCGGCCGAGCCAAGGGGAACAAGCCAACATGGTTTCTTCCACCGACGGTGGTTAAACCTGCCTGGAGATTCAAGACCAAGTGGGAACCAGGCTGGAAATCGAGCCCGGCGTTGGGTTCCGAGTTCAAGGATTGCCACTTCTCAGCTCCAAATATGGGGGGAGAAAAATTTTTTCCCCCTGCTCTTACAGCAGGAGGCTGGACTAGATGACCTCTAAGGTTCCTTCCGAGTCTATTATTCTACGTTGTGCCTCGACTTTGTCTCCTCCTTACCAGTCCGTCTTCCACGGTGAAGTTAAACTGCTCCTGGGAAGTACGTTTGACGTGCTGGAGAAACTGGTGGTATTCAGGATTTTGGGGTTCGGCGTAAGTGATGAGCATGACAGCCTGGGGGAGGGGGTTCAAAAGAGAGGCAGGAGTGACTTAACCCCAATATTGGGGAGGGGGGAGGGGAGATTATTTAGCATCGTTAACTTGAGCCCACCAGCCTGTTTCAAGGCACTTCTGGGAGAAGGACTACAACTCCCATCCTTCCTCCCCGACAGCCAAGCCAGGGGGAGTTTCGAAACCCCAAAAACATTTGACACAACCGCCCGATTCTGAATTTATGTCACTCAGCGGCTTTTCCCCCCCAACTTTCCCCCCCCCCATTGCCCCACCGTTCCATGGGGTCTGGTAGACTTCCCCCATCCGTGGAGGCTCCACTGAGCCGTTTCGCAGACGAGATCCTCCGTAGAATCATAGAAAGCAAGGAAATGAAGAGATTTCATCCGATCCAACCCCGTTGCCTGGGCCAGACACCCCTCGTTGTGGGTAGTCCTCGACTTATAACTGTTCGTTTAGCGACCAAGAGGCAAACCCAGGATGATAACTTCGTGATGGCCGAGAAAAATCATCCAAATTTAAGACTTTTGCCCCTGGGGGGGTCACGAACTAGTCTTGTTTTCTTTGGGAGTTTTCTGGGCCTCCGTTTATCGCTCGCAAAACTCAGCCTGATATACTGTCCCTGAGGCTGGAGGTTCTACGGAATGAAGAACGGAAAAACGACCACGGATCGATTTTTCCAGAAACTATCCGGTCCCTTTTTAATCTCTTTTCAGCTCCTCAAATTGCCTCCCCCCTACCCCAAAATGATCCCCTTTTTTTAAGTTTAAAAGAGCAACTTTTAGCTCAACGGGGGTTTATTAATAGCTGCAACCTGCCGGCTTCAACATCCCGGCAATTTATCTCACTTCCTTCCTTTCTTTCAAACAAGGCCGGAGGAGAGAAAAGCAAGCTGGGCTGGCGATAGGCGAGCCCCTTCCGGTCACTCCGCAACCCCTCGTCCCCAGCCTGGGGGGCCTCCTCTCCAAGGCAGGAATCCGAATTCAAGACCCCTGCTCAATTGCATCCGAGTTTTCTTGGAGGGGTTTTTTTCAGGGGCGGTGGGGGGCGCTCCAGAATCTTTAGAATAGAATTGAGCTGAAAGGGACCTCGGAGGTCTTCTAGTCCAGCCCCCAGATCAGGCAGGAGAACTTAGACTTGTTTCAGACAGATGTCTGTCCAGTCCCTTCTTGAAAACCTCCAGTGAGAAGGAAGGAAGGAAGGAAGGAAGGAAGGAAGGAAGGAAGGAGGGAGGGAGGGAGGGAGGGAGGGAGGGAGGGAGGGAGGGAGGGAGGGAGGGAGGGAGGGAGAGGGAGGGAGGAAGTATAGCAGAATAACTGAATAAAAGCATTGGAAGGGACCTTGAAGGTCTACTAGTCCAGCCCCCTGGTCAGCCCCCCCCCCCCCCCGTCCAGACAAATGGTGGTCCAGACTTTTCTTGAAAACCTCTGGTGATGGAAAGAAGGAAGGGAAGGGAAGGAAAAAAGGAAAGGAAAGAAGAAAAAGAAAGGAAAGCAAAGAAAAGGAAAGGAAAGAAAAAAAGGAAAGGAAAGAAGAAAAAGAAGGAAGAGAAGGAAGGGAAGGAAGGGAAGGAAAGGAAATGGAAAGGAAGGAAAGGAAAGGAAAGGAAAGGAAAGGAAAGGAAAAAAGGAAAGGAAAGAAGAAAAAGAAAGGAAAGGAAAGGAAAGAAGGAAAGGAAAGAAGGAAAGAAGAAAAAGAAAGGAAAGGAAAGGAAAGGAAGGGAAGGGAAGGGAAGGGAAGGGAAGGGAAGGGAACGAAAGGAAAGGAAAGGAAAGGAAAGGAAAGGAAAGGAAAGGAAAGGAAAGGAAAGGAAAGGAAAGAAGGAAAGAAGAAAAAGAAAGGAAAGGAAGGGAAAGGAAGGGAAGGGAAGGGAAGGAAAGGAAAGGAAAGCAAAGGAAAAAAGGAAAGGAAAGAAGAAAAAGAAAAGAAAGGAAAGGAAAGCAAAGGAAAAAAGAAAAGGAAAGAAGAAAAAGAAAGGAAAGGAAAGGAAAGGAAGGAAAGCAAAGCAAAGGAAAGGAAAAAAGGAAAGGAAAGAAGAAAAAGAAAGGAAAGGAAGGGAAAGGAAGGGAAGGGAAGGGAAGGGAAGGAAAGGAAAGGAAAGCAAAGGAAAAAAGGAAAGGAAAGAAGAAAAAGAAAAGAAAGCAAAGGAAAGCAAAGGAAAAAAGGAAAGGAAAGAAGAAAAAGAAAGGAAAGGAAAGGAAAGGAAGGAAAGCAAAGCAAAGGAAAGGAAAAAAGGAAAGGAAAGAAGAAAAAGAAAGGAAAGGAAAGGAAGGGAAGGAAGGAAAGGAAGGAAGGAAGGAGGGAGGGAGGGAGGAAAGGAAAGAAAAAGAAAGGAAAGGAAAGGAAGGGAAGGGAAGGGAAGGAAAGGAAAGGAAAGGAAAATAACAGAATAAAAGTGATGGAAGGGACCTCGGAAGGTCTCCTAGTCCAGCCTCTATCCTTTGAGATAAGGGACCGTCCAGTCTCTTCTTAAACACATGAAGGGGGGGATCCCTCAGCCTCAGCCTCCCCCTCCCCTCCCGGAGCTATTTCTGCATCCAATAGACCCCCCCAGCCTTTCCCAAGAGGCGCTTCCAATCTCCCCTTGCAGTTATTCCTCGGGCGTCAAACTCCCTTCACAAGCGTCTCCCTGAACAACCGAAAATCCAGGGCTCCATTGGCGGTCGTAAATCGAGGACTAGCTGGACCATGGACTGCGAAAGGAGCCGAAAGGGATGCCCTGTTTAGCAACAACCCTTGAATCTAAGCCAAAGTTATGGCCGTTCAAAACTCAACCCCTGGCTGGCACCAACATTACGCCTGAAAACGAAATTCTCCCAGCACATTCGGACATGCGTTCCTTCTGACCCAGGATGGGGTCAAGGAAGCTCGGCTGCCCCTCACTCACCTTATAGGCCTCGCGGGCCGCCCCGTCGTTCCCGTCGCCGCGTCGCCAAGGAAGTGTCCGGTCGGGAAATCGGGAGCTCCGGAGGCTGGTACCAAAGAGATCGATGTAGAAGAAGGCGTACTCGCCGGTGGTCAGGCCTTCGCGGTGCGCCTCGAGCATCAGCGCGCGGAAGATGTCAGGCGTGCAACAGACGTACACAACTGCGGAGGAAGCAGCACAACGACTCACACATCGGCACAAGGGGAGACCCCGGGATGGAAGAGCCAAGGGGCTGGAGGGTGGGGGGGCCGTGTCTTTAAAATCCTTTGCATTCGGTGCGTAGGATGCTTTCTCCACCACACACGCACACACACCGATGGTGTCAAAGATCAGACGACAAAGCCCATCGTCCCCAGCCCTTCCGGTATGTCGTTAAAGAGTTGGGACATTTGGATCTGATCCGGTTTTGGGACTCCCTGCCCAGTTCACAATCTTTGGTTCCTGCTCTGTCAGCCGTAAAAAAAAAGATAGATAGATAGATAGATAGATAGATAGATAGATAGATAGATAGATAGATAGATAGATAGATAGATAGATAGATAGATAGATAGATAGTAGATAGATAGATAGATAGTAGATAGATAGATAGATAGATAGATAGATAGATAGATAGATAGATAGATAGATAGATAGTAGATAGATAGATAGATAGTAGATAGATAGATAGATAGATAGATAGATAGATAGATAGATAGATAGATAGATAGATGATATAGATAGATGATAGATGATAGATAGATAGATAGATAGATAGATAGATAGATAGATAGATAGATAGATAGATAGTAGATAGATAGATAGATAGATAGATGATATAGATGATAGATAGATAGATAATGATAGATAGATAGATAGATAGATAGATAGATAGATAGATAGATAGATAGATGATAGATAGATAGATAGATAGATAGATAGATAGATAGATAGAAAAATAGATAGATAGATAGATGGAAGATAGATAGAAAGATGATATAGATGATAGATAGATAGATAATGATAGATAGATAGATAATGATAGATAGATAGATAGATAATGGATGGAGACAGACAGACACTTAGACAAAAACAGGATAAATGCATAGATGATAGAGTTTGATAGCGATGGAGGGATAGAAAGACAGCTAGACAGAGGTGACAAATAAGAGAGATGGGGAAGATAATAATAGATACATAGATGATAAATAGATGATAGAGTTTGATAGACAGATGGAAGGATAGATACAGATGATAAAAGATAGACATAGAATGTGTGTGTGTGTGTGTGTGTGTGTGTGTATATAGGGAGAGAAAGAGAGAAAGTTAGATAGATTATATATATATATATATAATATATATATAATATAATATATGTGTTCAGTGATTCCTGCTTAAGTGAGTTACACAGTTGTTTGGATCATGTGACCCTGGGTAGCTGTGACTGTCATAAGTATGAGTCAGTTGCCAGGCCTCTTTTTTCACTCCCTTCCCTTTCTCCTTTCTTTCTCCTTTCCCCTTTCCTCCTTCCTCTTTTCTCCTTTCCTCCTTTCCACTTTCCTCCTTCCTTCTTCCTCTTTCCTCCTTCCTCCTTTCCACCTTCCTCCTTTCCTCCTTCCTTCTTCCTCTTTCCTCCTTCCTCCTTTCTCCTTTCCTCCTTTCTCCTTTCTCTTTCCTCTTTCTTCTTTCCTCCTTTCTCCTTCCCCTGAGCTTGTCAGCTTTGACAAATACCTCTGGATGACTCTTTGTAAGGAAGCAGCCAATGCTTCCCCCATTGGGAGAGCCGGCCAGCCGAGCTGCCAGGCACGATAAAAACCTAGCAACCTGCCCTCCTCTCCCGGGCAGAGCCTGACCCCCCCGCTTGGCAAAACCCTGGGCAGCAAGGAGAAAAAAATTCAGCTGGGGCGGAGGAGGAAAAAACGGAGCTGAAAAGGACATTCGAACGAGCTCCGTTTTGCTTCAACCAGCAGAACCATCCTAAAATGAAATTAAATTCACTTTTTTTCTTCTTTTTGCAAAAGAAGACCCTTGCGCCTTTTCCTAGGAGTAGCTTTCACCCTGGAGACTCGGGAAGGAACCACCATTAAGGGTTTGTCCACCACTTACTCCTTGTTTATGCCAGTGGAAAAGTGGTTTATGCCATCGTACAAAAATAACCACGATTCGGAGTTTGTGGGTGTGGGAACCAGTCTGACCTCCCTGAAGCTCCTGGAGTTTAATGAAACGGACCCCAAGAAGGAACCGGGAGGGCTCAAAGCTTCTTTGGACAATGTCCAATTTTTCCTCTGGAACTCCCTGCCACAAGATCCCCTTAGGAGTAAGAATCCAGCTCTCCCTCGAATCCACGATGGAAACAGCAGGAAAACCAGCCACGAGCATCAAATGCATCACAGGGTGGCACCCCAGACGTCACCAACTAACCATGATTGGGGACCATGTTGGTTTGCTGCATCCTTGCAAACCCAGGATTGCTCCCAACCCCTGCTGGCATTGCCACCGTTCGCATAAAGAGATGAAAAGGTGCCAGCCCAGGTGGGCACCCCCTTATACCCATTGCACACCTGGCAAAAGGAGGTGGGATGGACTTTCGCTCTTTTCCCCTTTTTGCAATCGCTCGCTGGGCCTCGGGCCGAGAGACATCCTGTTATTTTCCTGCCGAGCGTCCTTCCCGACACCGGCAACCAAGGTCAAGGGACACGCTCTGTCCCCCGGGTGGGGTCCCGGCACATGCCAGCAGCCCCCTGCCCGAGCCAGCTTTTTCCTGTTTTGCTGACTTGCAAGAGAGGGGAAAAGCAATTTTCAGCCCTTCTCCCAACCAGGGTTGGGGGCTCGGCTATTTCCAAGCCTTTCATATGCTACAATCCTTTGAGAGAGGTGAGAGAGAGAGATAAAGATAGATAGATAGATGATAGATAGATAGATAGATAGATAGATAGATAGATAGATAGATAGATAGATAGATAGATAGATAGATAGATATGAGAGAGAGAGATGCAAGAGAGAGGCAGACCACAGACAGATAGATAGAGATGAGAGAGATAGACAGACAGATATGAGAGAGAGAATGAGAGAGAGATGAGAGAGAGAGATGAGAGAGAGAGACCGACAGACCGACAGATAGAGATGAGAGACAGACAGACAAACAGATATGAGAGAGAGAGAGAGAGAGAGAGAGAGAGAGAGATG
Source organism: Coluber constrictor foxii (assembly GCA_038048745.1). Lineage (NCBI taxonomy): Eukaryota > Metazoa > Chordata > Lepidosauria > Squamata > Colubridae > Coluber > Coluber constrictor. The sequence continues at coordinate 14,232,901 of CM075975.1, forward strand.
AGATAGATATGAGAGATGAGAAAGATGAGAGAGAGATGATAAATAGAGAGAGAGGAGAGAGAGAGGAGAGAAAGACAGACAGAGTTGAGACAGATGAGAGAGATATATGAGAGACAGACAGATATGAAAGAGAGAGAGAGAGAGAGAGATGAGATAGATATGAGAGATGAGAAAGATGAGAGAGAGATGATAAACAGAGAGAGAGGAGAGAGAGAGGAGAGAAAGACAGACAGAGTTGAGACAGATGAGAGAGATATATGAGAGACAGACAGATATGAGAGAGAGAGAGAGAGAGATGAGATAGATATGAGAGATGAGAAAGATGAGAGAGAGATGATAAATAGAGAGAGAGGAGAGAGAGAGGAGAGAGAGAGACAGACAGAGTTGAGACAGATGAGAGAGATATATGAGAGACAGACAGATATGAGAGAGAGAGAGATGAGAGATACAGACCAATAGATAGAGATGAGAGAGATGAGATAGACAGACAGATAAATATGAGAGATCATAGAGCGAGCGAGAGAAAGAGAGATGATAAAATAAATTGATAGAGAGAGATGAGAGACAGATGATAGACAGACAGACAGATAGATGATAGAGAGAGGAGAGAGAGAGATGATAGACAAATAGATATGAGAGAGATGAGAGAGAGATATGAGAGAGAGAGAGAGAGAGATGATACAGACCAACAGTTAGATATGAGAGAGAGACATGAAAGAGCTAGACAGACAGATAGATATGAGAGATGACAGAGAGAGAGATGATAAATAAATAGATTGATAGAGAGAGAGGAGAGAGAGATGATAGAGACAGACAAATAGATATGAAAGAGATGAGAGAGATATATGACAGATGAATGAGAGAGACAGATATGAGAGAGAAAAGTGATAGACAGACAGACAGACAGACAGACAGATAGATATGAGAGAGAGAGAGAGAGAGAGAGAGAGAGAGAGAGAGAGAGAGAGAGATGATAGATAGACACGGAGAGAGAGGTTTGCACCGTTCCTAGAACATGCTTACGCACCCCCAAAACCTCCAGATTCGGATGTGATATTTTGGCTTTCATTGATTCCCCTCCTCTCCCCTCCCCAATTTTTTTCCAAGTAGAGCCGGTGCCTTTATGATTGCATTTCGTCAACTGACCCGGATCATCACCGATCCAGGCCGCCTATAAATCCTCTCAGCAAATAAACCAGGGCTAACTCACCAGAACCTTCAATTGTACGGGGAACAATTGATTAAAATCATTTCCAGGAAGGTGCGACCGTCCACATCCTCCCATTAGGCGAAACGAAGCAGCAAATTTGCTCAGATCCAGGAGAGAACATTGCAAATAATAATAATAATAATAATAGGATTTTGCTGAATATTGCAAGCGACGTCAGCTGCTACACAGTCAGGGTGAAGTTTCGTGCCAGGGGGACCCACATCCACCCCACATCCTTAATCAGGCAGGAGACCCCAAACTAAACCACTTCAGACCAATGACCGTCCGGTCTCTTCTTAAAAACTCCCCGCGATGGAGCACGCCCACAACTTCTAGTGGCAAGCGGTTCCATTGATTAATTCTTCTCTCTATTAGGAACTTTCTCCTTCATTCCAGGTGGCTTCTCTCCTTGCTGTGTTTCCACCCGTGGCTTCTTTCTCCGGCCTTCCGGGGCTTTGGAGAATAGCTTGACTCCCTCTTCTTTTGGGGCAGCCCCTGAGATATTGGAAGACGGCTATCCTGTCTCCCTTGGTCCTTCTTTTCCTTAAACTAGCCATCCCCAGTTCCTGCAGCCGTCCTTCGTATGTTTTAGCCTCCAGTCCCCTCATCCTCTTGGTTGCTCTTCTCTGCAACTCTTTCTAGAGTCTCCACATCTTTTTTTTTGTAATGTGGGGACCAAAACTGGATGCAGGATTCCAGGTATGGCCTTATTAAGGCTTTATAAAGTGGGACTAATATTTCACGTAATTTTGTATCTATGCCTCTATTTATGCAACCCAGGATTGTATTTGCTTTTTTGCTGCACACTTATGGCTCGGGTTTAAAGGATCCAAGGTCCCTGTTATATTTTTGAGCTAAGTTTCACCTAACTTCTCCTTGTGCCTCTGGTTTTTCCTGCTCAGGTGTAAAAGCTTGCTTTTTCTCCCTATTAAATTCCACGTTGTTGGAGTTACGTTATTATTATTATTATAGTTGTATTATTATGTTATTATCCATCCTTGGAAATCCGGAAACGGAAGCTGGGTAACTCGGCCAGGAAACCGAGGCGAGAAGTCCTCGGCCAGGACCTCTCGCCTTGAATCGCAAAGGGATGGGACAGATGACCTCAAAGGACCCTCCCTTCCTTAAGATCCTGCTAGCAAACAATCCCTTATCGGGCAGCTTTTAAAATCAGCAGGAAACAGCCGAAAGCAAAGGGCAGGAGAACAGGAGGGGACCTGTTGGCTACGCAGGAACATGCCTGCCAGCGCATACAAACACAATTCTCTCCCCCCCCCACCCCACACACACGTATACACACACACAATTGTGCAACAGTGCAAGGAAGCCAGAATTCCTCAATTGGGGAGCCGCCTTTGCAAGCAAGCTTCCCTCGGATCAGGTAACCCATGCAGAAATCCAAGTGGACAGGTTAACACGAACACATACAGAGTTCGGATAAAGCTGCAAAATCGATTTTTTAAATCGATTTTTCTCCCTCACCCCTCCCCAAAAAAAGAGATATATTTCTTTTTCAGTTCTCAGCTGGGATGATTCCCCATCCCAAGGCCTTCGCGGAGTCTTCGGATCGACCCGTGCGGATGGAGAGACCGTATATATATGCGCCTCGGGGTCCAATTCTGTCAAGGGCTGATAAATTGATTTATATTTATTTCCTGAGTTTTCCCTGCCAGGAGGAATCAACCAGCCAGCTGTTCGGGCTGCGAGGGAGGATATCGGAATGGCAATATATATATATATATATATATATTTTGCAAGACCAAAAAAAAAAAAGTAAAAACTCAGCATAACGGCGGAGCTCTGGATATTAATTCCTCGAGTTTAAGATTTACGGGTTTTGCAAGTCCCTTTTTTGAGGAGTGGGCCTGGGGAGCGTCTGGGAACATTCCTGAGAAAAGAAGCCAGATCCTGAAATAACAACTCTGCAGATGACAACACAACTCACACCAGGCGAAAGAGAGGAAGTTTGAGGAGGAAAGGGGGATGATGCGTGCCATGGAAAATTGAGCTGGCCCGCACGGGCTTTTTAGCTCAATCCTCCCTGATACAGGTACTCCTCAACTAACAACCGCAATAGAGACCAGAATTTGCGTTGCTACGCGAGGAGGTTGATAAGTAAGTCGCACAGAATTTCCTTCCTAAGCGAGGAGGTTGTTAAGCGAGTTGCACAACATTCATCAGCTCTGCTGGTGAAGGAAGCTTTCTGGCCATGCTCAGAGGCAACTCTTTGGACCCTCCCTCCCTCCTCCCTCCCTCCCTCCCTCCCAAGCTTGGAAAACAGGCTCGTGGGCCCAAGGAAGACCCTGGAGGCAGGACCTCCGAGATCCCACCTGATCTTCCACAGGACAAGGAGTTCCTTTTCTAGATGCCGACCAAACTTGGGCAAGAGTCCCTCTGAGAACCCATCAAGTGCTTTCCCTGCTCCCCAGCCCCTTTAAAAAAGAAGAGAAGGGGGTCCCCATTGCTCCTCCTCCTCCTCCTTCATCCCAGAGGTCAAGCACGTACGGATGACCCAGTATCGGCGGGGAACTTACTCCGAGCTTTCTCCTTGATGTCCTGGATGAGGTCGGTGTAATTAGTGTCCATGAAAGGGACGTCCTTGATCGTCATGTTGTGGAAGGAAGGCAGTTTGAGGTAGAGACCCTCGACGGTGAAGAAACACGGCCGGTCATCCTCCTTGTTCTCCCAGTAGAGCAACATGGCCCGGCTGCTCCAGTTGAAATGCCGGCTGAGGCTGACCCCGAACTCACCCAGCTTGCTATGGCTGGCTCCTGTGCGGGTCACCAAGGCATATTGGTCCCCTCTGACGTCGAAGCCGATGGCCTCAGCTGCCGCCGTCACCAGGGGCAGGCCCCAATGTCTGGTGTAGCGGGCCACGGGCGCCGTGGTGTAGACACAGCCCGGTCCCACGAAGGCGTGGGGGTTGTCGGCCATCTTCAGGTCCACGGCGGCGAGCGGGGCCGTAATGTCCGAACATACCCCTTGACTGTCCTCGCTGTTGGCGAAAACCAGCTGCACCCTGTAGCCCGGTAAGAGGTCAGGCTGGGCATTCAGCTTCTCGATGGCCAGCTCGATGGCCGGGCCGACCCGTGGCCAGGCCCACGGGTAGGTGGTGTTGTGGCGTGGCAGGATGACGGCCAGGGTGAGGTTGGCGCCGTCGGCCCGATCCCACAGAGTCAAGACGGCCAGCAGTGTCCACGCCAGCATCACAACCTCCATGGGGCCCCAACTGTGCCCCGGCCGTGCCCCCCAGCTGCCCCCCACACTCCTTCCTTTAACAAGAGACCTCCCCAGACTTCTAGTTCTTGCAAGGGGTACAGAGAGAGACCCCCCCAACTCTTAATTCCTCCCCTTCCCCAAATTCCTTCCTAGGCAACAACCCACTGAGCGGTGGCATGCAGCTGGCGGGGTTCACACACCGTGTCCATCTGGAACTGATGCCCAAACTTGCCCACTCTCCTGCTTTGGGGGTACTCACTCCCCTCCTGGATCTGCCTCTCTGGCACAGACAGGGATCACCCCCAAGTTGCTTTCTCCAGCCGCCCAGTCTTTGGTGGGCACGCCTGGCGATCCCTGGGGTCCCCAACTCCTGCGGCGCCCGCCTCTCCTTCCTTCCCGAAGCTCGGACGGGGCAGGAATGACTGAAACGTCCAGATTGTGGGAGTCTTTTTTTTTTTTCCCTTTTCCCTCCTCCTGGTTGAACAGAGCAAAGGGCTTTGCTATCATCAGCCAAGCAGCTTAAGTTTAACCCCTTCCTGGCCAGGCAGCCCCTCCTCCTCCTCCCCACCGGGAAAAAAAGGGGGTAATTTGGTGGGCAAGGCTTATCCCCAGATAACATCTTCCTGCCCCCCTTTTTTTTATTTAAAAAAAATCCCCTGGGATCCTAAATTAAGCCCAAATCCTTTCCTTTGCAATCTTGGGCATTGATTAAAAACTCGTTTTGCGGCTCTTTGCCGATTTTGGGAAGAGGCACGGCACAGCGCCAGGCGAAAGGTTTCCCAGGTATGAAGAGGGTTCTAACTTTTTTTGGGGGGGGGGGAAGTGGAAACAATGTTAATTCCTTCCTCGCCCCTCCCTCCCCCCCCCAATTCATTTCGTTTGCAAGCAACTTGGCTTTTTTGAAAACATTAAGGTTACTGAGGCAATGAATTGATTCATAGATAGATGGATAGATATGAGAGAGAGAGAGATGGAGGGGGAGAGAGAGAGAGACGATAGAGATTGAACAGAACAGAATAACAAAAGTTGGAAGGGACCTTGTAATCCAACCTCCCATATTTGATAAATGATAGATGATAGATAAATGATGATAGACAGACAGCTAGAGAGAGAGATAGGTGAGAGATGATAAATAAATTATGATAGATGATATTGATAGATAAAGGATAGATAGAAAATGGGTGGGTGGGTGGATAGATAGATGAGATAGAAAGATATACAGACAGACAGATGATAGATGATAGATAGATAGATAGATAGATAGATAGATAGATGATAGATAGATAGATAGATAGATAGATAGATAGATAGATAGATAGATAGATGATAGATAGATAGATAGATAGATAGATAGATAGATAGATAGATAGATAGATAGATAGATAGATAGATAGATAGAGGGATGATAGATTGTGTGTGAGAGAGAAGTTATAGATAGATTGACAGATGATAGATAGATGATAGATAAAAAGAGAGGGTGTGACAGAGGATTGGTGCCTGAACGGATAGATAGATAGATAGATAGATAGATAGACAGACAGACAGACAGACAGATAATGACAGAGGTAAAGAAAAGAGATAGTGTGACACAGAGAAATGATAGATAGATATAGATAGATAGATAGATAGATAGATAGATAGATAGATAGATAGATAGATAGATAGATAGAGATAGATAGATAGATAGATAGATAGATAGATAGATAGATAGATAGATAGATAGATAGATAGATAAGAGAGAGAAAAGAGAAGAGAGAGATACAGAGAGAGGGAGATAGGTAGCGACAGATAGATATAAATAGATCAGCGATAGATAGATAGATGATAGATAGATAGATAGATGATAGATAGATAGATAGATAGATAGATAGATAGATGATAGATAGATAGATAGATAGATAGATAGATAGATAGATAGATAGATAGATAGATAGATAGATAGATATAGAGGGATGATAGATTGTGTGTGAGAGAGAAGATATAGATAGATTGACAGATGATAGATAGATGATAGATAAAAAGAGAGGGTGTGACAGAGGATTGGTGGCTGGACAGACAGATGGGTAGATAGATAGATAATGACAGAGATGAAGAAAAGAGAGAGATAGTGTGACATAGATAGATAGACAGACAGACAGATAAATAAGACAGATCAGACAAACAGGCAGGCAGGCAGAAAGATATCCCAAGACTTTCACATATCTTGAAATTTTAAAAACGGCATTTTATTCCAGAATGTTCTTCCTTCACAGAAATGGATGCATGATAATTTTCGATCTCCAGAGACGTTTGAAGACTCTCGCCAGTTGCTTCTTCCAGAGAGTTAAAACCGGTTTTCCTTCCCCTTGCAGAGGGGCAGACTAGATGCCCTTTAAAAGGTTTCCTTCCCACTTTATACAATTCTCTAAAGCACTTTTTTCCCCCCCCAGTTTGTTTATTTATTTGTTTGTTGGGTTTCCACGTTCTCTCATAAAAAGCCACAGACAGGAAATTGGTTTTTCTCTTCCTCTGCAACCAACTTGGGAACGAAGGCGATAAAAATCCTCGGCCAGCACAGGTTAATTTAAGTGGGTTTCTTTTCTTTTTTAAGAGTTTGCTCTTATTGGGGATTATGGTTGATCATTAATCCAGCATCCTGCTGAGGTTTTTTGTTGTTGTTTGTTTGTTTTTAACAAGACTTCTTTGAAAAGGTAAAAAAGAATCGACGTACCAAAGCAGATTCATTTTCCCCCCCCCCCAGGATTTTAAAGGCTCCCCCAATTAGATCAACGCTTATTCTGTAAGAGAAGCTTCGCATCATTTGAATTCCTCCAGGCCACTTACAAGCGCAATTCGTTTAGTGACTATTCACAATTACAACGGAACTGAAAAAAAAAAAAGGATGGCCTAGTGGTTGAGCCTCTCGCCTCACAACCAGGAGGCTGTAAGTTCGATCCTAGTTAGAGGCTCCTATTTCTCTCTCTGGGCACAATGAGAATAGATCTGCCGAACAAAACTCTGCCCTGGCGTCGGGAAAGGCATCCGGCCAATAAAACACTCAGCTCTATTCAGTCACCCAGACTTTACCCTGCAAGGGATTATGGGGGTTGTTAAAAGAAGAGGAGGCTCCTTAGAAGCACAGTTCATTTAGCGATTCAAAATTACCACGGCGCTGAAAAAAGGACCGTTTTTCAAACTTACAACAGAAATTCTGGGCTCAGTTGTGGCGGTAAATTGATTATCTGCACCCCATCAGTTTTTCCCACCTTATTTTGCCGTAAATCTTCACTTCAAATTTCAGCGGTAGCTCAAATGGGATTCTAAGTACCCTTAGTCAGAAATGAAGGTGATGAATAATTTACTTTTGAGTAAATATACACAGCAGCTTCCGGGGCACTTCCATGGACTCAGGTGGGTGGCAGACGCATTTCCCAAGAGTTGCCACTTGTTCCTAGCAAACATGTCCAGTTTTAGCTTTTCTTAAACGCCGCAAACTCCAAGTTGGAATAAGGGAATTTAGGAATTCTCCGTTGGTGTTTTGCGGAGCGATTGATTAATCCTATCAGGTACATCACATTTAAACCGCTGTTTCTTAACCTTGATGATGTGTTGGACTTTTAACTCTCGGAATTCCCTAGCCAGAATATTGGGAGTTGAAGTCCATCTGTGCTGGCTGGGGAATTCTGACAGCTGAAGATCCCTCATGTTGCCAAGACTGAAAAACACTGATTTTATGCTATCAGAAGCCATCCGCCCTCGTTGGATATGAGATGAGGGGTAAATATATTTAATAAATAAGTAAGTGGGTAGGTGGGTAGGTGATAGATCGATATGACTGACAGATAAGACAGAAGATGAATAGTTGGGTGAGATAGATGGCTAAATCGATAAATAGTATGGAGAGACAGATTAGAAGAAAAATTAGGTAGATTGGTTATAGAGATAGATTGACACAGATAGATGATAGATATAAAGATAGAAGAAAGATGGGGGGGTAGATAGATAAAAGGATGGCTAGAAATAGATGGATAGATGATAGAAATATAGGAAGATGGATGGATGGATGGATAAATAGATAAATAAATAGGATAGAGAGAGACAGATTAGAAGAAAAATTAGGTAGATTGATTATAGAGATAGACACAGATAGATGATAGATATGAAGATAGAAGAAAGATGGGTGGGTAGATAGATAAAAAGATGGATAGAAATAGTTGGATAGATGATAGAAATATAGATGGATGGATAGATTGATGATAGATTGATGATAGATAGACAGACAGACAGACAGACAGATAGATGATAGATAGATAGATAGATAGATAGATAGATAGATAGATAGATAGATAGATAGATAGATAGATGAGAAATATAGCTAGATGGATGGATGGATAAATAGATGAGAGAGAATTATAGATAGGTGGATAGATAGATAGATAGATAGATAGATAGATAGATAGATAGATAGATAGATAGATAGATAGATAGATAGATAGATAGATAGATGATAGATAGATAGATGAGAGAGAGAAATATACATAGGTGGATAGATAGGAATATAGATAGATAGATGGATGGATAGATAGATGAGAGAGAAATATAACTAGATGGATGGATGTATAGATATGGATGGACGTATCGATGAATGGATGTATAGGTAGGAATTTAGAAATATAGATGGGTAGATGGTAGATAAGATTGACAGACAAGAGAGATAAGCAAGGAATGGGCTGCAGATTTAGCGAGCAAAGACAATTCTTCAGCTTCCAATTTCTGCAAAAATGCAGAAACTGAGAAAATGCAGAAAAAAAAAATATATCCTCCCAAAACAAGTTTTCCCAGAGTTTTGACAGGGCAAATCTAGGTGATCTATTTGCCCTGTCAAAACCCTGGGAAAACCATGTTTTAGGAGGATTTATTTGGCATTTCTTTGGCCCGGGAAGGGGAATCATCCACCCCGCCCCATCGGGCACACCCCAGCCCCAGTTTATCCTGCCCTGCATGGGAAAAGGTGGGAGCAGATCAAAAGGGGGTTAAAGAGACGATTGGAAGGACAAACGCGCCCTCTGCCGGCCGGTCTTTGGCTCTGCACTAATTTTAACCCAGAGGAGTTAAAAAATGAAATGAAAATGAAATGAAACAGGAATTTGAGTTTTAGATCAGGGATCAATTGAGCCAGCTTCTGGGTTCAGCTGGATTCTTCCTCCAGCTATTATGCAAAGCAGAGTTTTCTTTTTTTTAAAGAAAAAGAGGGAAAAAAAGCAATAAAATAAACCAGGATTCTGCACAATTAAATTACCAGATAACACACACACTAATCAGCTTTTAAAGTCTTATTTACCCATTGAATTGCATACCATATAATGCAATGCAGAGGGAAAACTAAGGTCATTAAAATTTAAAATAAAATAAGAACCCCAGATAGGGGTGGAAAAAGGCAGAGCTGGGGGAAAGACCCAAGAAAACACACCCAGAAGCAGAAGGGGGGGGGGAAGGAAAGGGATCCCCGTGTTTTTTTTTTTTAAGGAAAATTTTGGGGATGTTTTCTGGCTATATCCATCATCCTTAGGGATGCCCAGAATGCAAAAGTTAAAGCCTTAAACGCACGAATAATAAGCCAAGCATCCAACTGAAGGACTTTTAAAAAACGTGCATCGGGTTTTCTAAACTTATCTTAAATTATTTTGGATAATTTAAGGAGGTAGAAGAACAGGGGGAAAAAAATTAAGATTAGCAGAGGATGGTTTCGATCCATCGACCTCTGGGTTATGGGCCCAGCACGCTTCCGCTGCGCCACTCTGCTTCTTGGAGACTCTGCCCTCTTTCAATCTATTATGAAGGACTGAGGCACATGCGTAGTAAACATTTTCAAGCCTTGAATGGAGTCTTGTTATTAAAAAGTACAGGTTTCCCGCCCCGCGCATGCGTCGACAGTCGGAATCGCCCGCCCACGACTCTCTTCGGGATTGGTTAACCGCCTTCCCGCTCGCCGCCTTCTCATTGGCTACATTTTCCCTTTGTTGGGGCAAGCGGCGTTCATCGGGGACAGACAGATAGAAAGACCAATAGCTTTCAAGTGAAGGGCGGAGGGGTAAAATAAAACTGCCCCGATTGGCTAAAACGGGCGAGGCGCCAGAACAGCCTATAGCGAGCCTGCTTACTCAGCCCCGCGGTCCAATCGCGGAGCGGCTTGTTGCGAAGTGGGCGAAGCGGCGAGTGCTGAAGCGGGGGCCGGGTGGCTTTTCTTTCAGATTCCTCGCTCGCTTTTTTTTTCTTTGCTCTTTTTTCCGAGCGCGGCTCGCCGGGAATCGTTTTCCCCGCCTCAGCCCGGAGCGGAGACGGTTCTTTCCTCTGACGGGAAAAGACATGAGGTGAGGCCTGAGGAGAAAGTGGGGGGAGGGGGGGGAAGAATCGAGGCCTTCCATCCTGAGGGGGGAGGGGGGAAAAAGCACGTGAAAGGACTACAACTCCCATCGTCCCCAACCCCCCTCCCCAGGTAGCTTTCGGTTGGGGGAAGGCTTGCCCTCCCCGGTTGCCTGGGCTTCGGCGCCTTGGACTACAACTCCCATCGTCCCCGAGAGATGGGAGTTGTAGTCCCGGATGGGGGGGAGGGGGAGAGCAGGAAAGTAGAGCCTCCAAAAACAGCAGCAGTCTACCTGCGGGAGGGGGGAGCCAGGAGAGGCGGGTGTTTTTTTTTTTGGATGCTTTGAATGGTTTGTGGTCTTCGGGTCCATAATAATAATAATAATAATAATAATAATAATATAATAATAATAATAATAATAGCAATAGCAATAGCAATAGCAGCAATAATAATAGCAATAATAATAATCAACAATAATATAGTAATAATAGCAATAGCAGCAATAATAAGCAATAATAATAATAGCAGCAATAATAATATAGTAATAATAAATAGCAATAGCAGCAATAATAATAGCAACAATAATAGCAACAATAATATAGTAATAATAATAGCAATAGCAGCAATAATAATAGCAACAATAATAATAGCAATAATAATAGCAACAACAATAATATAGTAATAATAGCAATAGCAGCAATAATAATAGCAATAATAATAGCAACAATAATAGCAGCAATAATAATAGCAACAACAATAATAATATAGTAATAGCAATAGCAGCAATAATAGCAATAATAATATAGTAATAATAATAAGCAATACTGCCAGTTCAATCCTAGCCAGGCTCAAGGTTGACTCAGCCTTCCATCCTTTCTAAGGTGGGTAAATTGAGGACCCAGTTTGTGGGGGCAATAAGCTGACTTTGTATAAATATACAAAAGTATGAAGGCTATTGCTTAACGCATTGTAAGCTGCCCTGAGTCTTCGGAGAAGGGCGGCATATAAATCTAATTTTAAAAAAAAGAAGAAAGAAAGAGGAAGGAAGGAAGGAAAGCATTCAGCTGCCTGCAATTACTGTAAGTTTGAATCTCCCCAGGCTCGAGGTTGACTCAGCCTTCCATCCTTTCTAAGGTAGGTAGATTGAGGACCCAGTTTGTGGGGGCAACAAGCTGACTTTGTATAAATATACAAAAGTATGAAGGCTATTGCTTAACGCATTGTAAGCCGCTCTGAGTTTCCTGAGAAGGGCGGCATATAAATAATAATTATAATAATAATAATAATTATAATAATAATAATAATAATAAAGTAATAGCAGCAATAATAATAGCAATAATAATAATAGCAATACTGTTAATATTATAACATAATGTATAACATAATGTTGCTATATTGCTATAACAATAGTAACCTATCATTGATAGTGATAATGGTAATAACAAAACGATAAACAAAACGGTAAAGTAACGCCAAGGTATTTGATAGGTTTGAAATTGTTTTTAAATGTTGTGATATGTGTCGTTTTATCCTGGTAAGAAATAATCCTGGGAGAGAATCTCCACACACCTGGCAGGAGAAAATACCCCCCTCCCCCCCAAATCCTTGCTTCATGCATCCATCGGCCTCCCCGGAGCAATCCTAGCTCTAGCTTGGAATCTTAATAAATAAAAACCTAGATGATGCTGGCTGAGGAATTCTGGGAGTTGAAGTCCACAAAACTCTTTTTAAAGTTGCTATGTTTGGAGTTGGACCCCCCCACCCCCGCCCCGACCTACAGAAACCCTCTTTGCTCAGCCTGTGATGACTCTTGGCTTCCTTGGGTGGGGGAGGGGGAGGGACCCCCAAATAATTAGGGAAAGCTGTCCTTCTGGAATCCAAGAGTCAGCAGCCTTTCTGATTTATGAGTTTCTTTTATATATTTCATATTTCTCCACTGCTTCTCTCTCTTGGTTTCCCCCCCTTTGGATGAGACGTAAGTCCGTTGCCTCTGCTTTGGGGTGGCTGGTCTGGAAAGATCCCCCCACCCAGAATGGCTGAAAAGGGGTGGCTCTTGGGTGGGGGGGGAGAAACAGAAGGAAAGCTGGCTTTTGGGGGTCCTGGTGTTGGGCTTGCAGAGGCTCTATCTCCCCCTCCAAACTACAGAGGGGAGGGCCCACTACGGAGGGGGGACTGTCTATTGGTGTGGAGCAAGCAGGGGATGGAAGCCCTGCAGACAAGACGGACCCCCCCTCCCCTCTATAAAAATGCCAGATGCTGGGACCCCGATAACGTCCAGAGAAGACCACCTGCGTCTCCTTGCCCTGTTTTATGCTTGGAAGAGGTGTTGGATTAGCTGAATGCAATGGACCCTCCGCCAGTTCTTGCAAGGTTCTGTCCGGAAGGCAAGGGGGCGTGTGTGGGGGTCTGGGGGTCTGACCAGCCCAGAGGAGGGACGGACGGACGGCTCTGGCTCTCTTCCAGGCCCCAGGAAGTTTAGACCGAACCTTTCCAGCAGCCGGGTGGGTGGGTAGGCGGGAGCCCAAAAAGGGATCAAGCAGATGGGAGACTTAGCCATAAAATAAAAATAAAAAAGACATTCAGCCGAGCTGTGCCATGAAAAGACCCATTCAGTGGGCTACAAAATTTTTAATTTTCAACTCTCCCACATCCAGCAATGCTTCCCCTTGACGTAAACGAACAATGTACAGCAAACACAACCTTATCTTGGCTAATTTTCCCCTCCTCTTCCTCTGTTTCTTTCAGGGGCGACCGAGGCCGTGGACGTGGCGGACGCTTTGGGTCTCGGGGAGGCCCTGGCAGCGGGTAAATCCTATCGGGGGGTGGGGAGGGATTTACTTAACAAAGGGGTGCCTACAACTCAGAGCAGCAAGCCTTGGATGCTTTTTAACTCTAAAACTGCAAATATTGGTGCAGTTTGCAGCTATGGAAATTGAACCCTGCTCAGAGTTGGTTTTCAACCAGGTTTGCGCCAATCCAATAAAGCTATTCTTTGAGGAACTCTTAAAATGACGTGGGGGCTCAGACGCTGAGCTTGTCGATCGAAAGGTCGGCAGTCCGGTGGTTCGAATCCCTGGTGCCTCATAGCGGGGTGAGCTCCCGTGACTTGTCCCAGCTTCTGCCAACCTAGCAGTTCGAAAGCACGTAAAAAAAATGCAAGTAGAAAAAATAAGGACCAATTTTGGTGGGAAGGGAACAGCATTCCGTGCGCCTTTGGCGTTGAGTCATGCCAGCCACATGACCACGGAGATGTCTCCGGACAGCGCTGGCTCTTCGGCTTTGAAACAGGGATGAGAACTGCCCCCTAGAGTCGGGAACGACTGGCACACATGTGCAAGGGGAACCTTTACCTTTGAGGCGGTGAGATTATCATCCAACAGAGATCAGACAAAGTAGGTGGTGGAGCCTCACATCTCTCCTTTCCTTTATTCCAGGTTCCGGCCTTTTGTACCTCACATCCCCTTTGACTTCTATGTGGTAAGTGGGTTTTGGCTGCCTCCAGGGTGGAAGGTTTTGGGGGAAAAAATGATCGAACTGGACCGTCTAAAAAAAGGCAGGAGATGTGGGCAGTGGGATCCCAAAACCCCCCTTCCTCAATGGGATCTTTTCTTGCCTTCAGTGCGAGATGGCCTTCCCCCGGGTGAAGCCGGCTCCTGACGAAACCGCTTTCAGTGAAGCTTTGTTGAAGAGAAATCAGGATCTGGCACCATCGTCCGCTGAACAGGTGCGTGTCTCCCCACCCCCACCTCCAAGCTGGTCCCAGCGCAAGATTTTTTTTTAAAAAAAATTTGGTTAAAGTCGGCGACGGGATCTTAAAAATTTGAGCGTAACTCTGTTTTCATTTTTCTATTTTGAACACGCTGAGAGGGATGGAGAATTAAGCCTTTTATTGCTTTCCTCTTCTTCCTCCTCCTCCTCTTCTCCTTCCTCCTCTTCCACTTCTTCTCCTTCCAAATTAGGCCTCCATTCTTTCGCTGGTCACCAAGATCAACAATGTGATTGACAACTTGATTGTGGCACCGGGAACGTTCGAAGTGGTGAGGTTCTTTTTTTTTTTTTCCCCCTAAGGAGGGGTGTGGAGAATGGGTGTGGCGTACCGAATCTGGCGTACCAAACCGGCATTAAGCCGGTTCAAGGTTTCCATTAAAGTAGTTATAAGTTTATAGAGCTGGAAGTGAGTTTCCTGCTTTGCATCCCAGGATATAACTGTTGTTACGGATACACCGTAGCCATGTTTAACCGAATAACAAAGCTGGAAGGGATCTTGGAGGTCTCTTAGTTCATCCTCCTGCTCCGGCAGGAAATCCGACATTTGATTCATCCCAAGTTTTCTTTGCCTCTTAAGGGCAGCGTGCAAACCGAACCAGTTGTGGTTGCTTCAAAACCCAGAATAATAATAATTAATAAACTCGATAACCTGGTTCATATATTTGTATCCTCGGTCCTTGATTGACAGTGCATTCCCCGACAAGCAATTCGCGCAAGAGGCTTGTGGTCTCACAAACCAAGGCACCCCAAAAATGACACCCCTTCCCTGCCAGAAAATCCTATATATTTTTTCCTCCCATCTTTTGTCTTTCTCTCAGCAAATCGAAGAGGTCCGCCAGGTGGGCTCGTACAAAAAAGGCACCATGATGACCGGCCACAACGTGGCGGATCTGGTTGTGATCCTCAAAATCTTGCCCACATGTAGGTATTCGGGGTTGGCAGGTCGGGAGGTGGGATTTCGGGAAGGTCAACAGTATTGTGGGTCGAACTCATTGTGTTGAACTCGCAGTGGAAGCCGTTGCTGCTTTGGGAAACAAGGTTGTGGAAAACCTCCGGACTCAGGATCCCGCGGAAGGTAAGCGACAGATCCCACCGAGTTTCGCGTCATCTGGTGGGAGAGATCTCCTTTCCTTCCCCCCCCCAAAAAATACGGGATCCGTAAGATCACGAATTAGCTTCCTTCTCCTTCCTCTTCTTCACCTCTCAGTGCTGACCATGCTGACCAACGAGACAGGTTTCGAGATCAGCTCGGCCGACGCCACGGTGAAAATTCTCATCACCACCGTGCCCCCCAACCTTCGCAAGCTGGACCCCGAGCTGCACCGTAAGGATCGCGGGCCGCTTCCTCCCTTGGGAAAGGAAGGGGTGGGTGGGTTAGGCTTAGGACAGAGTATGGGGGGGGGAAAAGGAGATGGCACGCATAGTTGGGAAAATCAGAATTTTCCAGCCCAGCCTGCTTTGGGGATCTTTTAAAACAGTGGCTTAAAAGCGAAGAATGATAAGTGAATAATCAAATATTTCTCTCCCCCAGTGGATATCAAAGTGCTGCAGAGCGCCCTGGCTGCCATCAGGCACGCCCGCTGGTTTGAAGAAAACGCCTCGCAGTCCACGTAAGTTTTTATTTTTTTTCCCTCTTTCGGTTTCTTTTCTGGATCAGGGAGCTGCTTTTTGTCTGTTGTGGCTGCAGATTCGGACAGGGAGGAGGTTGGGGAGGAACGTGGGCCGGTCCTGGAGTCTGGGGAAGCCCAGGACGAGGGCTCTGCGTCGGAGGCAGAGAGGGGGCCAAGGCCATCTGGTAGTTCTTTGCTGACATCAGCGAGGCAGAAGAACAGCAGGAGCCTGTTCCCAGTATGAGCATGCGCATTGCTTCCTGGAGACCTAAGGAAACAGGGTCAACTTGGGAGTAAGGCTTGGAGATGATCGGCCCCTCCCATAAGACATAAAAAAAGAGCAAACGGGACGTGAGTTTTGCAGGAAGCAATGAGTTCCTCTGGCCGAGTTAAGATTTGAAACTTTCGTTTGTGACTCTGTGCCAAGTTTGGCCTTGCCCTGCGGCTGGAAATTAGCTCCAACCTTCCTCTGAAAGACTCTTTATCAAGCCTTGCAGACTGTACGAATTAAAGAGGTTTGCCAGGACTAAGTTTGTGCTGTTTATTTTCTCGGGAAGCCTAGATCAGAACAATGTCCTTCTAAAAAGCAGCAATTTTTTTTAAAAAATATTTTACCTGGTGTTTTTAACTTCCGTTTAACCTAGTTTTGAGCTGCCTTTCCTTGTTTCGAAGGTGGCAATATGGCAGCTTTAATTTTTGTCCATAAGCCAGCTGTTTCTCTGCACGGCAGTCTCTATGTTAGCACAATGTCTTCACAATCTCCCAAGACATCGAGAAAATCGTTCTTCCGCTCCCATCGCAAACCGGTGTTTGTTGTCGTTCTTGTGCGTTTGCTGAGGTTGTGGGCTAAGCAACCCTCCGCTTCCTGGCCCCCAAAAGTCTTGCACAAGAGAGGACACAACTGATTGTGATTCTCCTTTCAGGGTGAAAGTTTTGATCCGGCTCTTAAAGGACCTCAGGATGCGTTTTCCGGGCTTCGAACCTCTCACGCCATGGATCCTTGACTTGCTCGTAGGTTTCGGGACAAGTGGGGAGGTTTAAAGAAAACTTTAAATTCCCAATTTAGATTAGCCAGTCGCTTTCAACTGCTAGGTTTCTTGGCGCCTGGCTTCCACACACAAAGCCTTCCCTCACTTCCTTTGCGCCGTGTAGAACATAAATCTGAATTCGCGTCTTGCTTGAGAATCTGAGAGCCAAGTAAATTTAGAGGAGCAGAATTCTTGGGGGTCAAAAAACCCAGCCCAAATAATTTAATTTTAGGCCCTTTTTTTTTCTTCTTCCCGGAGAGGCGCTCCTGGATTTGAACTCGTTGCAGAAAATGCCAGCCATTTGTCATTGATCCTAGTTTTAAGCTGTAAATATTTGTCTCTAAATAGAATTGGCCACCGTCCCATCGGGCAAAACGTGGGCTGTGAGGATGCCAAATCTGCTTTGGAGAATAGCTTGACTCCCTCTTCTTTGGGGCAGCCCCTGAGATATTGGAACTCTGCTATCATGTCTCCCCTAGTCCTCCTTTCCATTATGTCTAGTTCAACGAAAAGAAGGACCAGGGGAGACATGATAGCAGAGTTCCAATATCTCAGGGGCTGCCCCAAAGAAGAGGGAGTCAAGCTGTTCTCCAAAGCCCCTGAGGGCAGGACAAGAAGCAACGGGTGGAAACTGATCAAGGGAGAGAAATAAGGAGAAATTTCCTGACAGTTAAAACAATTAATCAGTGGATTAATTAAGTGTTTACCTCCAGAAGTTGTGAATGCTCCAACACTGGAAGTTTTTAAGAAGATGTTGGATAACCCTTTGTCTGAAATGATGGAGGGTTTTCTGCCTAAATGGGGTTGGACTAGAAGACCTCCAAGGTCCCTTCCAACTCAGTTATTCTATTCTACTCACACTTGATAGATTTCGGCTCCCAGGCAGAGAGAAGCGAAAATCAAAAAATTCTCCTCCTCCTGAATTCACGATCTTTTTCTTCCGTAATTCCAGGGACATTACGCCGTTATGAACAACCCAACTCGACAGCCGCTGGCCCTCAACGTAGCTTACAGGTACCTTCCCAAAAATTGGGATTTCTTTTTCTTTTTTTTTAAGGTGGAAGAGTTTCCTTGCCTTCTGGTCATCCTTAAAGCCCTATCAAGTGCTTTATGTTTTCCAAGAATTGGGGAGATAAACCCCACCCTGCCGGCTTCGTGTCTTTCTGGATTTTTTTTTCCCCCCTCCCCAGGCGCTGTCTTCAGATCCTGGCTGCGGGGTTGTTCCTTCCCGGCTCGGTCGGCATCACCGATCCATGCGAGAGTGGAAATTTCAGAGTCCACACTGTTATGACCCTGGAACAGCAGGTTAGCCTCCTCTGCCTTAAATCTGGTCGCCCTAAAAGTCAGTCCGAGCCCACCCACCCACCCGAGTCACTTGTCCCACCTGGATGTCCCTATTACTTTACTTTATTTTTAGATTTATATACCACCCTTCTCCTCACGGACTCAGGGTGGTGAACAGCCAAATAAAAAACGAATACGCAAAAGTTAAAATTTCAGTAAAAAGAACAAATATAACTTAGCCAATAATTAAAACAGATTAATTTAAAATAGATGGTGAATTCTAAAAATACTAAAATATTTGACAGGAATCAGGGTAAGCCGGCAAGCTGAAAAAAATATCTTTTTAAAGCCCGCCGAAAGGTCGGGAGGTCGGGAATTGTTCTTAACTCTGGAGGAAAGTGGGTGGGTGTATTAAACACACCCTCGTCACGTGGTTAGAGTCACAAATTTTAAATGCATGCTTGTTTCGGTGTGTTGTTTGCAGCTTTTGTTAGAAATTCTTTATATTTATTTGGCCATGTGTGGTTAGCAACACAACGAATTGTTCTCTCGCTTAGCTCAGCCTGGAAATACAGCCTCGCTGTGCGGATTTACAGATGCAGGTTTTAAGTTGTGTCCCTTGCCAAGAGTTTTGTTGCAGATTTGTAAAAGTTGTGTCGTTGGCTGGTGTTAGAAGCTCTTTTATAAGCCCCGCTTAGCTATACAGGTGGTTCAATTGAAGCGGAAGGGAAGCAGCGTTGAGTAGAGAGAGACGTGAGGCCGTGAAAAGTGGGCTTAAAATTCCCAGGTCTGAAGCCCCCTACTCAGGACAGCCTCCATCTTTTCCCCCCCGTAGGACATGGTCTGCTACACGGCTCAAACCCTCGTCCGCATTCTCTCTCACGGAGGCTACCGGAAGATCCTCGGGCAGGAGGGAGACGCCAACTGTAAGTGTGGAAGCGTTTGGAGAGGGGGAGGGACGGGCTGCCAATCCGTTAAGAAACCCCAGAGAAACGGGGGGGGGGTGTGTGTGAAGGAGTGGGCTGGCGCGCCCCTCTTCCCGGACCACGGAAGTCCCCTCGCTTTGCAGACCTCGCCACGGAAATGTCCACCTGGGAAGGCGTGATCGTGACCCCGTCGGAGAAGGCTTACGAGAAGCCGCCGGAAAAGAAGGAAGGGGAAGAAGAGGAAGAAAATCAGGAAGAGCCAGCCGCTGGCGAGGAGGAGGAAAACATGGAAACTCAAGAGTGATTTGGGCCCTCAGGTATCTTTTCAATCCCGTTGCCGCTCCGTTTTCCCTCCGGAGCAGAAGTTAATTCAGCCGGTTCGGGCCAGTTTTCTCGAACTGGTAGCGGAAATCATGGGTGGGACTGTCTTGGTGAAATATTTTTGCAGCCTTGACTGTAACTTGGCATCATCCAAAAACAAGACTCTTAATAAAATTTTTGAAAATGATGTTTCTCGTCTTTCGGAAGACCTCAAAAATCAAATCGCGTTTCTTGTCTTTTCAGGGGAGTTCTGCCGTGTCTGAAACGCGATTGGATGAGCCGGTGACGGGATCGAGTCCGCTCTCGTTTTTCTGTTCACTTCTTCAACGTCTTCGTTTTTATATAACTCTTTACCATTAAAATGTTCCTTATAAAATGTGGCCTTTCGTAGAAAAGCTTTTGTAATTCTTCCTTGCTGCCGAACCCAAGAAGCCTCCGCATTATCATTGACCAAATAATAATAATAATAATAATAATAATAATAATAATAATAATAATAATAATAATAATAATAATACACATTTCCCCTTCTTTTAAAACAGTCCTTTTCACTCCCCAAGAAAGGGGATTGGGGGAAAAATCTACATTCTATGCTAAACCTCCCGTGATTTGGGTTATTTTTCTGAATTTTTTTCAAGTCGCCCATCGATCCGTCTTTCCAGGACCTGCATTCTGAAGCTGTGAAATTTCTTGCTGGAAAATTGCATCGACTCCTGTGCTTTTCCAATGGATTCACATCCCCAAAAGCAGCTGCAAATTTTAACTAGCAAAGTTGGAAAGAACGCTAAATCCTGGTTTAGCCCACGGAGAAACGTTCTTAATTTAGTTCCTTGGTTTAAAAGTAAAATTCAGCCAAATTATTCCTGGATATTCCCCCCCTTCCCCCCCAAAATCACCTTGCAAGACAAAGAGTTCATTTTCGCTGAAACTTTTATTTCTTTTCCCCCGAAAGTTGGGGTGAATGGGGGAAAAAATAAACAATCCAACTTTTAGGTTATTATTATTACAATTCCACTCCTATTTAAGGGAGTCATCCTTCCGCTCTACGAGTAGAATTCTAAACTCTTCCGCGACTCAAAAATGCTTCCATTTTTCCTCTCCGCTTCAAGCGCGAGTTGCAAAATTAAAGCCCAGCAGAATTCCTTCCCCCTGGGCTACCCCCCAAAAAAGCCCCCCATTTCGGTCACTTTCCAGATTCGCTCAGGAGTTTGGGGGGGCCTGTAAAACGGCTACAAGCTCGGATTTGTTTTTATTCGTTTATTTAATTTTTTTGCCTTCGGATCCCCTTCCTCACTTGTTGGGAGAGCTATGGGGGTAGTTGCTACTCGCATCCAGGAAGGCCCTTCTCCGGGCGGTCTCCTTCCCCACGCTGTGGTTCAGCCTTCTCAGGCGTTCCTGCGGGGGGGGGGAAAAAACGGTGAGGCGGCGTTTTAATTTTTAAATTTATTTTCTAAATTCTGTTCGTACAATGTCATTTGCACGTCATTGTTGTGGCCCACCAGTGAGGAGGTTGGGGAGGAACATGGGCCAGTCCTGGAGTCTGGGGAAGGCTCTGCGTCGGAGGCAGAGAGGAGGTCAAGGAAGGCCCTCCGCTAAGTTGCTAGTCCTTTACAAGGAAAAGAAACCCCCCCAAAATATGCTTGACTTCTTATTCCCATCATTTTGATAGCTGCAAAAAAAAAAAAAAAACACTACGGGAACTGCCCTCCACACCATCTCTATAAACCAGGCGTTTTGGGGCCTCTGCCGGACTCCAAGCCCCATCATCCCCCCGTTCAAGGCACCTGGGCATTTTGCAGGATGTTGTTCACCAAGACGACTCTACGCCGGGCGTTGAGCAGCTTCTTGACGTAGGGGTCCAAATCCAGGGCAACTTTCTGGTCCTCATTGATCCGGCAGAGCTCTGGGAGGGAAGGAGGGGAAAATGGTGGTGGTGGTGGGCTTCTGGGGTGGGTGCGGGGGTCAAGGGGAGACCCAGGGTTAATGTCCGGACTTACCCGCAGCCAGGCTGTCAATGTGCTCCCGTAGCTCCACCTGGCTCTCCCTGTTGGACAGAGACGAAAGACGGCCTGAATTGGGTCTGGGGGCTTTTTTTAAACAGACTTTTAATCCATAAGGAAGCTGCACCGGACGGACAGCCACCTGCCTGCCTACCTATCTCTGAGCTACCAGTCTACACACACACCTATCTGATTGCATCCAGGAAAAGGAAGCTGCACCTGACGGATTTCAACTCCCACCTGCCTGGTTTTGAACGAGTAAGCCCACCCTCGCCTTCGAATCGGGGCAGCTGCACCAGACGGACACCTGCCTGCCTGCGAGCCACCAGTCTACCTACACACACACACACAAGCCTAGATGACAGAAGCTGCACCTGACGGATTACACACACACACACACACACACACACACACACACACACAGAGCCTGGTTTTGAATGCAAAAGCCCCCCCCCCCAACCTTTGAAACATGGGCAGCTGCACCAGACGGACACCCGCCTGCCTGCCTGCCTCTTTACCCCCAACTCAAGCTGCACCGGACGGATTTCAACCCCCCCCACCCCAAAAAAACCTGCCTGGCTCTGAACTCAAGGAGGCCCTTAAGAAAAGGGGCAGCTGCACCAGACGGACAGCCACCTGCCTCTAAGCCCCTCCCCCTTGAGGGCGTGTCCACTGCTGCACCTGACGGATTTCAACCCCTGCCTGGCTTTGAACCCATATAAGCCCACCCTCGCCTTCGAGTGCGGGTGCAGCTGCACCAGACGGACACCTGCCTGCCTCTGAGCCACCAGTTCACCCCCAACTCAAGCTGCACCGGACGGATTTCAACCCCCTCTCCCAATTTCTCAACCCCCCCCCCCCCCCCCAAAAAAACCCCTGCCTGGCTCTGAACTCAGAGGCCCTTAAGAAACAGGGGCAGCTGCACCAGACGGACAGCTGCCTGCCTGCCTCTAAGCCCCTCCCCCCTGGGGGCGTGTCCAGTGGGAAAGGAAGCTGCACCTGACGGATTAACACCCGCACCGGACGGACCCCCGCCTGCCTACCGGACGGCGTGGACGTGGCTGTCGAGCTGCCCCACGGCCGGCCTCAGGAACTCCAGCAGCCCCTCGGCGAAGACGTCTCGGGCGGCCGGTCCCGCCGGGCTGGAAAGACCCACCGTGGCCGCCATTGCTGAGGTTGATGCTGCCGCAAAGCCTGCCGGGAGAACAATCTTGCGCCTGCGCGCAGGGCGACGGGGTGGGTAAATTCAGTGCGCCGGCGTTTGGCGAAAGGCCCGCTGGGAAATAGAGTCCGTTGTGGGGGGAAAAGGACGTCCGATTCCTTTTTTTTTTTCAAAAAACGATTCCCGCAAATAAGATAAAATGTATTTTCCTTGCAGGGTCGAAGGGCTTCTTGGAGAGGAGAAGAATTGTAGGTCTAGTCCAACCCTGTCCTGTCCCCCACAAAAAAGAAGAAATGGAGTAGGGTCCCAGGGGGTTGGACTAGATGACCTCCAAGGTTCCTTCCAGCTCTTGTTATTTTATATTTAATAAATACCTACCCCATTTCTAAAAGATGGCACTCCAGTCTTCTTTGGAAGCTTCCAGGGATGAAGCTCCCACGACTTCCCAAGGCAACTTCTGTCCCATCGAATGTAGAATCACAAGAGTTGGGAGGGACCTCAGAGGTCATCTAGACCAACCCCGCTGCCCAAGCAGGAGACCCTTCCCCCATTTCTAACAGATGGCACCACCAGTCTCTTCTTGAAAGCTCCCACCGCTTCCGAAGACCAGTCGCGAATAAGCTGTATTGATAAAACTTCCCTTTAAAGCCTTCCCAGATTTATTTTATAATCAAATCTTGGAGTTTTTATATGCTCCCATCTGTGACTAGTGTAGTTGTTGATATTCTCTCTAGATAGATAGATAGATAAGATAGATAAGATAGATAGATAGATAGATAGATAAGATATAGAGATAATGGATAGATAGATGAGAGATAGAGAAAATAGATATAGATGGTAGGTAAGTAGATAGATAATGGATAGGTAGAGATATATGATAGCTAGATAGCTACATATAGATAGATGAGAGGATAGATAGATAAGAAAGATAGATGAGAGAGAGGACAGATAATGGATAGAGATTAGAGATAGAGAAGATAGATAGATAGATAGATAGATAGATAGATAGATAGATAGATAGATAGATAGATAGATAGATAGATAGATAGATAGATAGATAGATAGAGAAGATAGATAGATAGATAGATAGATAGATAGATAGATAGATAGATAGATAGATAGATAGATAGATAGATAGATAGATAGATATAGATAGATAGATAGATAATAGATAGATAGATAGATATACACAATCTTTTCATTGTAAGCCACCTTGGTGGTTCAATGGGCAGCCAATAAATTTTATAAATGAAATAAAATCTGGCCCAGGACAAAGAATCAAGAGTGGGACAGATAGGCCCCTTCTGATCAAGCCTCAAAGAGCTGCTTCCCACACATCTTGGTTTGTTGATTTCGCACAAAATAACCCAGTTATGCAAACCCCAATTTTGGGCTCAGTGTCGTGTCAACACAAGAGAGCATTTGTGCTGTTATTTCCAAAACTTAATACGGAAGACGCTGGCAAAAGTCAGCAAGTTATAATAGGGAACGAAGGACATCCCTTAGTTGGTCCCCCGGGTTTTTCGGCACCCCGAAGAAATGCAAGTCAATCAAACTTTGAGCACCGTTTCAGAAAAGGGAGAGTCTGAGAAAGCGGAGCAGCCAAACTTTGCTCCGTGACAAGGAAAACTAGAGAGCTAGGTTTATTTTTATTTTAATTACTGTTTATTGAGCTGCCTATGGAAGTTGAGATAGATGGGAAATTTAGGGAGATTGAAAGGGAAAACTGGGAGGGGGTATCTCGGTAGACGGCGGCCAGCATCCCCCAACCCCACCCCTGGATTCAGCATTTGGAACTCCTGGCAACTTTTCTTTGAAGAAGAAGAAACAAAAACATACACGACACCACAAACAGGCACACAGTCCAAGTTTTCATTTTCCCTGCAATTAAAGTGTTTCCTTACAGAAAATCAGGATGTTCACAAGGATGCCAGTCGGAACACAAAACTGCAGATACCGAGGGTGGGAGTGGGGGGGGGGGGGGGGGGGGATAGGAAGAGCAACCGTCTCCTTGGCAACCCAAACCCACCAAGACACCCCCCCCACCCCGAAAAAAACCACATTAGTTTTGTCGCTATTAAAGCAACCGAAATAAAATGAAACCCCCCTCTCGGCTTCTTCTGGGATCGCTTGGGGGTTTAGAAAAATCAAATTTGGGGTTTAATTTTTGTTTATTTGTCTCCTGGGGAAGGGGGTCCTGCAACCCAGGAGTCACAAAACGGCCCGTCGGGACACAGGAAAGTGTGGGGAGGGTCTGGGATTCGGCCCCCTTCCTCCCCACCCAGCCCCACAGGGCAAGAGGGGATGTTTGGGGAGGGAAAGGGAGGGAGGGAAGGGGAGACATGCGATGTTGCTCCACTGCAGGGCGAATGGAGAGGGGGGGGGTGTTTCCCGGGAGGATGCTGCTTTGCTAATAGAAACGGGGAGCAACAGGAGCTGTTCGAACACCCCCGATTAGAGGCCGTTAGAAAGGGGTCTTCCACTCCCCCAAGAGGGGTTCACACCACCAGGAGCGTCGAAAGAGAAAAAAGGGAAGCAAACATTTCAGAGAGAAAAGCTCCTGGCTTTCTACGTTTCTGCCTCGCGGGGGGAGCTGGTGGCATTCGTGGCGGCCGTGAGGGGGAGGACCGGTCGACGCCCCCTCCCTGCACCACCACCACCCCCCAAACAAGCATCCCCCCCTCCTCCCCTTTGTCTCCCCCAGTCTCAATCGTTGGTTTCCGGGTCTGTCTGAGCCATGTAAGCATCCAGCTCGGCGTCCAGGTGTCCTTTCGTTTTCGACATGTAAGCGTCCAGCTGATTGTCCAACTGCTCCTTGGTCAGTGCCGGGCGTGTGGCGCCTCTGCCCCGGCCCCGGCCTCTTCCGCGGCCCCCGAAGCCGCCCCTGGCCCGCCCGGCCATGCCGCGACCTTGGGAGGGGAAAAAGGAACGGTTAGAAGGCTGCAAGCGGGGGGGTGTGGCGTGTCCCAAAATATTAGATACCCAACCCCAATGATGCCCCCCACTCCCCTCCGTCCTTCGGGGTCATTTCACTCACCTCGGCCAAGGCCGCCCCGTCCCATGGCTCCTCGGCCAAGGCCGCCCCTGCCGGGCCCTGCCCGGCCTCTCATGCCTCCTCTCCTCAGCCCCATCCGGGGACCGAGCCCCCGGCCTCCCCGAAGCAAACTATGTCCTGTAAGAGAGGGAGGGGAGAAGGGGTCAAACACGGGGGGTCTCTTTTGACATTAAAGCCCTGCCAGTCAATTCTAACCAGCTCTACACCCACCTCCCCAAAAGCCTCCTCCCCAGGTAAGAGTTCACACCTTCCAAAGAATCCCATCCCCGATTCTCCTGGGGTTGCCTCCAGAAAACACACACACACACACACACAAAATCAAGTAATTCCCCAGGGCCAGTTGTGTTCCACAGGGATGTGGCTGTACACCCGGCACACAGGCCTTGAGCATCTCGGTCCCCCGCGCGGATGTGACAAACTGGGCCCAGTTTATAGATGTCAATTCAAAAAAAACAAAAAAAAAAACAACCCCTGAGCATCATTTCCACAATCACAACTTCAGGTTTGTGATGCGACAGATAATCCTCAATTTACGAGCATTTGAAAGTTACCAAAGGCACTGAAAAAAAGAAAAAAGGGACTTAGGAGTTATGTTTATGACGGCTGCAGCATTCTCCCCTTGGTCCCGTGATCAAAATCCACACACTTGTCAAATGATGTGTGTTTAGGAAGGGTGTAGTGTCCCTGAGGAAGGGGGAGGGTGCGTGTTTTACGGGATTGCCGCTCGAGATCTTTCCAGCGGGCTCCCAAAAAGCAAATTCGATGGGAGATCACCATATTTCGCTTAAAAACCATTAACAGAAAAAAAAGGCTGCCGGATTAAGCGTGATTCACTGAGTAACCACCGTGCTTAAAAATAAAAATTCTGGTCACAATTGTGGTCGTAAATTAAGGACTATCTGTATTCTTAAGACACCCACGAACAACATACTGGAGAAGCAGAGAAAAACAACCACCGATTTTTCATCTTGTTGCCAAAGGGCATCCAGGTCACTCACCTCGCAGGGGGATTCCTCCGCGCAGCAGCCCCCGCGGTCCACGTCCCCCGCGCATGGCGCCCCGGGGCAATCCTCTCTGCCCCATCGGCAGCCCTCGTCCTCCTAAGGCCCCACGAGCCAGGGCTCCCGCCGGCCGGCCTAAGCGTGCCTGGATGTTACTTTTGCCCAGTCGTTGTTTCAGGCTCTTCTGGAAGAAGGGAGGGTTAGAAGAAGGGGAAGGGCAGCAGGGACAAGCAGGGTAGGCAATGCCACCCCCCGTAAGGCAGAAATCTGCATTATTAGCGGTATCACTGGGTGGGTGGGGGGGGGGGAAGAGACAATCACACGGCTGGCTTTTGCCGCAGGAACGGATCAGCTCTGGCAATCTTAGTTCACTGGTTGAATGGCAACCTCTTCATTCGGTTTTGAGTTAATTAAAGGGGCTGCCAAGGGGGTGGGGGGTATTTTCCAAAGCCCCTGAAGGACAAGGAAGAATGGATGGAAACTGACCAAGGAGAGATTCAACCTGGAAATAAGGAGAAACTTTCTCACAGTGAAAACAAGTTGTGGGAGCTTCATCCCTGGAGGCTTTTCAAGAGGAGACTGGACCGCCATCTTTCAGAAAATGATGTAGGCTCTCCCTGTTTGGATGGAGGGTTGGACTAGATGACCTGCAAGGGTCCCTTCCAACTCTGTTAATCTAATCTAAGCTTGAGGGCAAGGCGAAGGGGAGAGCAAATGCCCCTCCTCCTCAAGATACGAGCTTTGCAGGCAGGAATTTCTGGCTTGAGCTTCAGAGCATCCCATCTGTCAATCATCCAGGTCACCGTTGTCTCAAAAGTTGCTTTTTTCCTTTTCTTTTTTTTTCAAAAGGTAACGGAATCCAATAAATCCTTCCATTCCCCACCGGTCAGTTAGAACTGAAGCAGCTTCTTGGGATGACAAGCGAAGCATTTCCCAAGGGAAAAATAAAACAGGGCAGATGCCTTTTTTGGAGGGGAGGGGGGGAGAGAAGCATTTTGGGGACAGAGGATCCCATTCCCAAAGGGACAGACGAGAGAGGAAAAAAGGGAAACCTTAGCCAAAAGAATC
>CM075975.1:14261095-14316095 GCA_038048745.1 Coluber constrictor foxii
ACGCGCTTAACGCACTGTAAGCCGCCCTGAGTCTCCGGAGAAGGGCGGCATATAAATCAAATTAAAAAAAAAAAGGAAAGGAAAGGAAAGGAAAGGAAAGGAGTTTTCTCCCTCCCTCCCTCCCTCCCTCCCAGAAGGTCTTTAAATAGATCATCCCAGGATGTTTGCAATACAGGTGTGTTTCCTTCAGCATCCTCCATGTCTCTCTCTCTCCCCCCCCCCCCCGCAGACCCCAGGATGACGTCACAATTGGCAACGGCCGTGGAGATGCTCATCTCCGTCTTCTACCAATACTCCAGCAAAGAAGGAGACAAGTATAAACTGAGCAAGAAGGAGCTGAAGGAGCTGCTACAGAATGAGCTGGGCGTCCGCTTGGAGGTAGGACCGATGGACTTCCGCGGGCCTTCGGTTTAAATTGGGTTTTTCTCTCTCTCTCCCTCCCCCGGCCACCGTCTTTCATGCCTAAGGTGGAACTAGAACTCCCAGTCTCCTGGGGATTGGTCCAGTCACCCAGCCAGATTTCATGCTAAAGCGGGACTAGAATTTTTACATGTCGGAATCTGGGAAAACAGGTCTGGGAGACGGACGAGCGCCAGGGGGCCACCGCCGCCTAGTATCCTGGGATCAAACGGCACTCCAAGTCCTTCTGCGGTTTCTTTTTTTCCAGAACCCAAGAGATCCGGAGGAGTTGGACAAGATCATGCGCGATCTGGACAAGAATAGTGACGGGGAAGTCAGGTTCCAGGAATTTGCGATGCTGGTGGCCGCCATATTTATAACAGCCAACCCTTTCCGTTCGGAGTAAACCTGAGCTTGCCGGCGGCCCTTTGCGGGAACGCAAAGCTGGAGAGTTTTTGGGGGTTCAAGCCCAGCTGTCCGCTTCGCGATGCCTTTTCTCCCTTTTCTTGCGGCTTCTCTGCCCAGCTGGGAGCACCCCGAGGTGCCATGTAATCGTCTGCTGCTGATTAAAGCTGTTTAGTATGCACTGTGCCTGGTCTCGTTTCTCGGGGGTGGGGCAGGGAGAGCGGGAGGGGGGCTTGGGGCGATGGAAGAAATGTCTGGGTTCAGTTACAAGTGGGGAAAAAGACACTGGAATATATGGAGACTATTGGGAAAGATGGTTTAATGGTGGACAGGATCACATGGCTTGAGATCCCGGTCAAAAAAGGCACATGGAGTGGAGAGAGAGAGATTTATACCCTCTGTTGGGATTTGAATTTGAGCTTGTGTTGTGCCTGGTGTCAGACTCCCATGGGAACATGAAGGGGTAACTTTGTAGGTTGTCTATGCCCCAGGCTTGGTTGACTCTTGCCGGGTGATGAAAGGTAGATCTTTGTTATGTAGAATAGGCTGGCCCAGGCCTTAATGGTCCATTGACAAAGATGGGGGGGACGAGCTGATATCCTGCCCCCTTTTTAATATTTCCTAGACTATTTCATTTTTCTAGGAGACGGGTGGGTGCTAACTTCCTACAAGGGCGTTAGGGAAGAGGGGTAGACGGTAGTCTGGGGCTCTTAAGGCAAGAGGGAAAGCAGGGAGATGGACCCAGGGACATAGGGGGGAGACTAGAGTCTGGTTTTGCAAGCGCACTCACAAAATGGCCCTGGAGCGTCCAGCCTGGCCTAAACTGATTTTGGCCACTGTTTAACCTGTTTAACCTGGGACAAGGTCAAGAGCTCGATTCAATCATTCATGCCATGGTCTTGCATGATTTAGGCAAGAACGTCCTTCGAGTTCCCGGCCCGTAATGGACGCCTCTGTTCTCATCCGATTATGGTTCCACAAAAACGCTTTTCTTTTTTTTTCAATTTTAAAAACAAACTTTATTAAACGTATAAAAGCGAAATAATACACCGTGTGTATACAAAACACATATCTATCAATATAAACAACACAACATAAAAAGAAAAAGTGACTTTAGTCACATATCCTTTATCTTATTGACGGTGCGTTTTTTTAAAATTTTAGTTATCATTCAGAATTTTGCATTTGCCCTCATTTCTCTGAGTTATCCAATCGTACCATCTATTCCATACTATACAATATTTTGAGCCTGCCTTATCTTTCAATTCGAATGTTAATTTATCCATTTCCACGCTATAGATTTTTTGAATTATCAGTTGGTCTGTTGGCAGTTGATCAGTTTTCCAAAACTGAGCTAGCACCAATCTGGCCGCAGTGACTATATTACTATTATTTTTATACTACTATTAATACTACTATTAATATTAGTAGTATTAAATACCTTTATTTCTTTCTTATCATTTTCTTTAATCATCCCTAGTAAAAAAAATTCTGGTTTAAGTTTTATTTTTTCCAATGTTATTTCTATTAGCCAAATCCTTATTTTTCCCCAATACTTCCTAATTTTGGGGCAAAGCCACCAAACATGGAGAAAAGTTCCCTGTGCCTGCTTGCATTTCCAGAAAGTTGGCCTTAAGCTCGAATACATTTTCGCTAACCTCGACGGGCCAGATACCATCTATACCACATTTTATACTGGTTCTCTTTCTAAACCACTGATTTTGTCATAATATAATTATTTTCCCACACTCCTTCCCAGTGCTCCAGTTTTATGTTATGTCCGATGTTTCTTGCCCATGCTATCATTTGTCCCCTTACTAATTCTTCTGCTAAATCAAATTCCAATAAATATTTATAAATTTTTGAAATCAACATGGCTTCTAAAAGTTTATCCATTTGGTTAATTTGGTTTTAATTCAATTCTTACTTCCTCTTGGTCTTTTCTCTATCTTGTTTTTGTCTGTAAATAGGGCTACCCGTCTATCTGAATTCCTTGCTCTCCGAGTTCTTCTTGTGTTTTTAATATTCCCTGGGGAATCTCATATTTCATTGTAGCTTACCATTTTTTGAATTGCCAAGGAATTGGGGTGTGTCATCGCCTCCATTGTGGAGAGCCATCCAGGAACCTTCATATAGTGTTCACTTTTAATTTCTTGCCATATATGAATGAAAGAATCTCTTAAAATATGATTACAAAAATACCTGTGTGTTTTGTGCCTGGTGTTCCATAAGGAGGCGTGCCACCCCACCATCAAATCGTGTCCCTCCAAGGTTAGCAATCTTTGATTTCTCAAATTCAGCCATTGCCTAATCCATGTCAAACTCGTTGCTTTATAATATGTTTCCCAGGCTGGTAATCCAAATCTACCTCTGGCTCTCTCATCCTGCAATATACTTAATTTAATTCTTGCCTTTATTCCTTCCCGTACAAATTTTGTGGTTATTTTATTCAGATTTACAAAAATCCTTTTCATGCTGGTCATCCGAGCGGCCTCTGGGGACGGACCCCATTGTCCGCCCGGAGCTGGCCAGAGACACTCGATCCCTCGTCTCGTCTCTTGTATCGGTTACCCCTTCGATGAGAGAGGCCGCCGTGGCGACCGAAGCCTTCCTGGACGTACAGGTAATCCTTGATTTACGACAAGAACGGAGTCCCGAATCTCCGCGGCTTGTCACATTTGTGAAGCGGGTTTTGCCATCTTTTGAGACCTTCCTTCCTGGAACTTTTACTGGGTCACTGCAGTTGTTAAGTCCCCCTGGACTTGGCTCATCGGAAGGTCAAAGAGGGGATCCCGCGGTCACGGCGACCGTCATAAATAGGAGACGGTTGGCATAAACAGAAGACGGTTGAGTGTCTCAATTTGGATCGCCGTGGAGAATGCTGCAGTGGTCCTAAATGTGAAAAAACTATCACAAGTCACTTTTTTCAGTGCCATTCTAACTTCAAACGGTCACTAAGTGAACTATCGTAAGTCGAGGATTCCGTGAATTTGATTCAGGGAGGGTTGGAGAACGGATGGCGGATGGCAACAATATTTCTCTGATCTTCGGAGACAGGCAGCTTGGCAAATACGGATCTGCCCAACTTTGCAATGCAGAGTGTTACAGAGGGGAAAGAAAAACCTCCGCAGTTTCCACTTTAAGACTTGTCCTTTGAAGCTGCGAGTCAGCTATTTTCTAAAACAAAAGAAA
The DNA here is from genome assembly GCA_038048745.1 of Coluber constrictor foxii. NCBI lineage: Eukaryota > Metazoa > Chordata > Lepidosauria > Squamata > Colubridae > Coluber > Coluber constrictor. The sequence continues at coordinate 14,265,092 of CM075975.1, forward strand.
AAACAATTAGCATAAATTTCGTCCTTTTTTGTTTAGCTGCAGGCTGAGAGTTGAAGGAGAGGAGGGAAAGAGCACCTGTGGAAAAGTTCTCCCAGAAAAAGCTCCCTGCTGCTTCATATCTCAGGTTAGTGGCCGATCCGAGGAACCTCCAGCCTCAGTTGCAGTCTACCTCTGAATCCGGAATCTGGAACAATGAGGCTGTTTGCCACGCAAGGGAGATTTTGTTTTTCTAGAGTTCCCAGACTAGGGTGATGGGGGAAATAACAATGTGGTTGGGTCGGAATCACTCTGGGGGAATTCTGGGAGTTGAAGTCCACCCCTCTTAAAGCAGGCTGGTTGGGGGATTCTGGGAGTTGGAGAAAATACAATAGAGATGAGAGAGAGAAAGAGAGAGAGAGAGAGATGGATGATAGAAAATAGACGTAATTGATAATATAAATTAGAATACATAATCGAGATGATAGAGAGAGAGGGAGATGATAGATAGAAAATAGAGAGATGTAATTGATAATATAAATTAGAAAATATAATAGAGACGATAGAGGGATATGTAGATATGGATGATAGTTCGTTGATAGACAGATAATCTCACCAGATCCCACCAACTCGAATCACCCCAAGCCCACCTTCTCCTCCCCAACTCTCCTCCCCTCCATCAAAGCCCCCATCTTCCCCCCAAAGGAGCCCGCCCTCCCCATTTTCTCGGCGGCAGAGACCCAAAAGAAAGTGCCAGGCCAGCTTCTGCCCCAAGCAATGCAGATTGGCAGGACCAACTGGTTTATCCTGCGCCGCAGCCAGCTGCTGCGAGTGGTGTGTGAGAGAGGGGAAACAGGTGTGAGGGAGTGAGGAATATAGATCGATAGAAGAATAGATAGATAAATAGGTAGATGGAAGGGAAAAAGGGAAGGAAGGAAGGAAAAAAGATGGGAGGGAAGAATATAGATTAGAAGGACAGATAGAGACAGAGATGGAAAGGAAGGAAGGAAGGAGAGGGAGGAAAACAGGTGTAAGGGAGGGAGGAATATAGATCGATAGATCGATAGATGGATAGATAGATAAATAGGTAGATGGAAGGGAAGGAAGGTATGAAGGAAGGAAGATGGATGGGTAGATAAATGGATGGAAGGAAATGGAGGAAGGAAGGAGAGGGAGGGAGGAAAACAGGTAGGTGGGAGGAATATAGATGGATGGATAAATAGGTAGATGGAAGGGAAGGAAGGAAAAAGATGGGAGGGAGGAAGGAAGGAAGGAAGGAAGGAAGGAAGGAAGGAAGGAAGGAAGGAAGGAAGGAAGATAGATAGATAGATAGATAGATAGATAGATAGATAGATAGATAGATAGAAAGATAGAGGGAAGGGAAGACAAGGGAAGGCGGGAAGGAAAGGAAAGGAAAGGAAAGGAAAGGAAAGGGGAAAGGAAAGGGGAAAGGAAAGGAAAGGAAAGGAAAGGAAAGGAAAGGAAAGGAAAGGAAAGGAAAGGAAAGGAAAGGAAAGGAAAGGAAAGGAGTTTTCTCCCTCCCTCCCTCCCAGAAGGTCTTTAAATAGATCATCCCAGGATGGTTGCAATACAGGTGTGTTTCCTTCAGCATCCTCCATGTCTCTCTCTCTCCCCCCCCCCCGCAGACCCCAGGATGGCATCACAATTGGCGACGGCCGTGGAGATGATCATCTCCGTCTTCTACCAATACTCCAGCAAAGAAGGCGACAAGTATAAGCTGAGCAAGAAGGAGCTGAAGGAGCTGCTGCAGAGCGAGCTGGGCATCCGTTTGGAGGTAGGACCGATGGACTTCCGCTGGCCTTCGGTTTAAATTGGGTTTTTCTCTCTCTCTCACTCCCCCGGCCACCGTCTTTCATGCCTAAGGTGGAACTAGAACTCCCAGTCTCCTGGCGATTGGTCCAGTCACCCAGCCAGATTTCATGCTAAAGTGGGACTAGAATTTTTACATGTCGGAATCTGGGAAAACAGGTCAGGGAGACGGACGAGGGCCGGGGGGGCCACCGCCGCCTAGTATCCTGGGATCAAACGGCACTCCAAATCCCTCTGCGGTTTCTTTTTTTCCAGAACCGAAGAGATCCGGAGGAGTTGGGCAAGATCATGCACGATCTGGACACGAATAGTGACGGGGAAGTCAGTTTCGAGGAATTCTTGAAGCTGGTGTCCGCCCTACTTACAAAAGACAACCCTTTCCCTTCGGAGTAAACCTGAGCTTGCCGGCGGCCCTTTGCGGGAACGCAAAGCTGGAGAGTTTTTGGGGGTTCAAGCCCAGCTGTCCACTTCGCGATGCCTTTTCTCCCTTTTCTTGCGGCTTCTCTGCCCAGCTGGGAGTACCCCGAGGTGCCATGTAATCGTCTGCTGCTGATTAAAGCTGTTTAGTATGCACTGTGCCTGGTCTCGTTTCTTGGGGGTGGGGGCAGGGAGAGCGGGAGGGGGGCTTGGGGGCGATGGAAGAAATGTCTGGGTTCAGTTACAAGTGGGGAAAAAGACACTGGAATATATGGAGACTATTGGGAAAGATGGTTTAATGGTGGACAGGATCACATGGCTTGAGATCCCGGTCAAAAAAGGCACATGGAGTGGAGAGAGAGAGATTTATACCCTCTGTTGGGATTTGAATTTGAGCTTGTGTTGTGCCTGGTGGTCAGACTCCCATGGGAACATGAAGGGGTAACTTTGTAGGTTGTCTATGCCCCAGGCTTGGTTGACTCTTGCCGGGTGATGAAAGGTAGATCTTTGTTATGTAGAATAGGCTGGCCCAGGCCTTAATGGTCCATTGACAAAGATGGGGGGGGGACGAGCTGATATCCTGCCCCCTTTTTAATATTTCCTAGACTATTTCATTTTTCTAGGAGACGGGTGGGTGCTAACTTCCTACAAGGGCGTTAGGGAAGAGGGGTAGACGGTAGTCTGGGGCTCTTAAGGCAAGAGGGAAAGCAGGGAGATGGACCCAGGGACATAGGGGGGAGACTAGAGTCTGGTTTTGCAAGCGCACTCACAAAATGGCCCTGGAGCGTCCAGCCTGGCCTAAACTGATTTTGGCCACTGTTTAACCTGTTTAACCTGGGACAAGGTCAAGAGCTCGATTCAATCATTCATGCCATGGTCTTGCATGATTTAGGCAAGAACGTCCTTCGAGTTCCCGGCCCGTAATGGACGCCTCTGTTCTCATCCGATTATGGTTCCACAAAAACGCTTTTCTTTTTTTTTTCAATTTTAAAAACAAACTTTATTAAACGTATAAAAGCGAAATAATACACCGTGTGTATACAAAACACATATCTATCAATATAAACAACACAACATAAAAAGAAAAAGTGACTTTAGTCACATATCCTTTATCTTATTGACGGTGCGTTTTTTTAAAATTTTAGTTATCATTCAGAATTTTGCATTTGCCCTCATTTCTCTGAGTTATCCAATCGTACCATCTATTCCATACTATACAATATTTTGAGCCTGCCTTATCTTTCAATTCGAATGTTAATTTATCCATTTCCACGCTATAGATTTTTTGAATTATCAGTTGGTCTGTTGGCAGTTGATCAGTTTTCCAAAACTGAGCTAGCACCAATCTGGCCGCAGTGACTATATTACTATTATTTTTATACTACTATTAATACTACTATTAATATTAGTAGTATTAAATACCTTTATTTCTTTCATCATTTTCTTTAATCATCCCTAGTAAAAAAAATTCTGGTTTAAGTTTTATTTTTTCCAATGTTATTTCTATTAGCCAAATTCTTATTTTTCCCCAATACTTCCTAATTTTGGGGCAAAGCCACCAAACATGGAGAAAAGTTCCCTGTGCCTGCTTGCATTTCCAGAAAGTTGGCCTTAAGCTCGAATACATTTTCGCTAACCTCGAGGGGCCAGATACCATCTATACCACATTTTATACTGGTTCTCTTTCTAAACCACTGATTTTGTCATAATATAATTATTTTCCCACACTCCTTCCCAGTGCTCCAGTTTTATGTTATGTCTGATGTTTCTTGCCCATCCTATCATTTGTCCCCTTACTAATTCTTCTGCCAAATCAAATTCCAATAAGTATTTATAAATTTTTGAAATCAACATGGCTTCTAAAAGTTTATCCATTTGGTTAATTTGGTTTTAATTCAATTCTTACTTCCTCTTGGTCTTTTCTCTATCTTGTTTTTATCTGTAAATAGGGCTACCCGTCTATCTGAATTCCTTGCTCTCCGAGTTCTTCTTGTGTTTTTAATATTCCCTGGGGAATCTCATATTTCATTGTAGCTTACCATTTTTTGAATCGCCAAGGTATTGGGGTGTGTCATCGCCTCCATTGTGGAGAGCCATCCAGGAACCTTCATATAGTGTTCACTTTTAATTTCTTGCCATGTATGAATGAAAGAATCTCTTAAAATATGATTACAAAAATACCTGTGTGTTTTGTGCCTGGTGTTCCATAAGGAGGCGTGCCACCCCACCATCAAATCGTGTCCCTCCAAGGTTAGCAATCTTTGATTTCTCAAATTCAGCCATTGCCTAATCCATGTCAAACTCGTTGCTTTATAATATGTTTCCCAGGCTGGTAATCCAAATCTACCTCTGGCTCTCTCATCCTGCAATATACTTAATTTAATTCTTGCCTTTATTCCTTCCCGTACAAATTTTGTGGTTATTTTATTCAGATTTACAAAAATCCTTTTCATGCTGGTCATCCGAGCGGCCTCTGGGGACGGACCCCATTGTCCGCCCAGAGCTGGCCAGAGACACTCGATCCCTCGTCTCGTCTCTTGTATCGGTTACCCCTTCGATGAGAGAGGCCGCCGTGGCGACCGAAGCCTTCCTGGACGTACAGGTAATCCTTGATTTACGACAAGAACGGAGTCCCGAATCTCCGCAGCTTGTCACATTTGTGAAGCGGGTTTTGCCATCTTTTGAGACCTTCCGTACTGGACTTTTTAAGCGGGTCACTGCAGTTGTTAAGTCCCGCTTGACTTGGCTCGTCAGAAGGTCACAAGAGGGGATCCCGCGGTCACTGCAACCATCATAAGTAGGAGACGGTTGGCATAAACAGGAGATGGTTGACTGTCTGAATTTGGATCGCCGTGGAGAATGCTGCAGTGGTCCTAAGTGTGAAAAAACTATCACAAGACACTTTTTTCAGTGCCATTCTAACTTCAAACGGTCACTAAGTGAACTATCGTAAGTCGAGGATTCCGTGGATTCGATTCAGGGAGGGTTGGAGAACGGATGGCGGACGGCAACAATATTTCTCTGATCTTCGGAGACAGGCAGCTTGGCAAATACGGATCTGCCCAACTTTGCAATGCAGAGTGTTACAGAGGGAAAAAAAAAACCTCCGCAGTTTCCACTTTAAGACTTGTCCTTTGAAGCTGCGAGTCAGCTATTTTCTAAAACAAAAGAAAAAACAATTAGCATAAATTTCGTCCTTTTTTGTTTAGCTGCAGGCTGAGAGTTGAAGGAGAGGAGGGAAAGAGCACCTGTGGAAAAGTTCTCCCAGAAAAAGCTCCCTGCTGCTGCATATCTCAGGTTAGTGGCCGATCCGAGGAACCTCCAGCCTCAGTTGCAGTCTACCTCTGAATCCGGAATCTGGAACAATGAGGCTGTTTGCCACGCAAGGGAGATTTTGTTTTTCTAGAGTTCCCAGACTAGGGTGATGGGGGAAATAACAATGTGGTTGGGTCGGAATCACTCTGGGGGAATTCTGGGAGTTGAAGTCCACCCCTCTTAAAGCAGGCTGGTTGGGGGATTCTGGGAGTTGGAGAAAATACAATAGAGATGAGAGAGAGAAAGAGAGAGAGAGAGAGATGGATGATAGAAAATAGACGTAATTGATAATATAAATTAGAATACATAATCGAGATGATAGAGAGAGAGGGAGATGATAGATAGAAAATAGAGAGATGTAATTGATAATATAAATTAGAAAATATAATAGAGATGATAGAGGGATATGTAGATATGGATGATAGTTCATTGATAGACAGATAATCTCACCAGATCCCACCAACTCGAATCACCCCAAGCCCACCTTCTCCTCCCCAACTCTCCTCCCCTCCATCAAAGCCCCCATCTTCCCCCCAAAGGAGCCCGCCCTCCCCATTTTCTCGGCGGCAGAGACCCAAAAGAAAGTGCCAGGCCAGCTTCTGCCCCAAGCAATGCAGATTGGCAGGACCAACTAGTTTATCCTGCGCCGCAGCCAGCTGCTGCGAGTGGTGTGTGAGAGAGGGGAAACAGGTGTGAGGGAGTGAGGAATATAGATCGATAGAAGAATAGATAGATAAATAGGTAGATGGAAGGGAAAAAGGGAAGGAAGGAAGGAAAAAAGATGGGAGGGAAGAATATAGATTAGAAGGACAGATAGAGACATAGAGATGGAAAGGAAGGAAGGAAGGAGAGGGAGGAAAACAGGTGTAAGGGAGGGAGGAATATAGATCGATAGATGGATAGATAGATAAATAGGTAGATGGAAGGGAAGGAAGGTATGAAGGAAGGAAGATGGATGGGTAGATAAATGGATGGAAGGAAATGGAGGAAGGAAGGAGAGGGAGGGAGGAAAACAGGTAGGTGGGAGGAATATAGATGGATGGATAAATAGGTAGATGGAAGGGAAGGAAGGAAAAAGATGGGAGGGAGGAAGGAAGGAAGGAAGGAAGGAAGGAAGGAAGGAAGGAAGGAAGGAAGGAAGGAAGGAAGGAAGGAAGGAAGATAGATAGATAGATAGATAGATAGATAGATAGATAGATAGATAGATAGATAGATAGAAAGATAGAGGGAAGGGAAGAGAAGGGAAGGCGGGAAGGAAAGGAAAGGAAAGGAAAGGAGAGAAAGGAAAGGAAAGGAAAGGAAAGGAAAGGAAAGGAAAGGAAAGGAAAGGAAAGGAAAGGAAAGGAAAGGAAAGGAGTTTTCTCCCTTCCTCCCTCCCTCCCTCCCTCCCTCCCAGAAGGTCTTTAAATAGATCATCCCAGGATGGTTGCAATACAGGTGTGTTTCCTTCAGCATCCTCCATGTCTCTCTCTCTTCCCCCCCCCCCGCAGACCCCAGGATGGCATCACAATTGGCGACGGCCGTGGAGATGATCATTTCCGTCTTCTACCAATACTCCAGCAAAGAAGGCGACAAGTATAAGCTGAGCAAGAAGGAGCTGAAGGAGCTGCTGCAGAGCGAGCTGGGCATCCGCTTGGAGGTAGGACCGATGGACTTCCGCTGGCCTTCGGTTTAAATTGGGTTTTTCTCTCTCTCTCACTCCCCCGGCCACCGTCTTTCATGCCTAAGGTGGAACTAGAACTCCCAGTCTCCTGGCGATTGGTCCAGTCACCCAGCCAGATTTCATGCTAAAGCGGGACTAGAATTTTTACATGTCGGAATCTGGGAAAACAGGTCAGGGAGACGGACGAGGGCCGGGGGGGCCACCGCCGCCTAGTATCCTGGGATCAAACGGCACTCCAAATCCCTCTGCGGTTTCTTTTTTTCCAGAACCGAAGAGATCCGGAGGAGTTGGGCAAGATCATGCACGATCTGGACACGAATAGTGACGAGGAAGTCAGTTTCCAGGAATTCTTGAAGCTGGTGACCGCCCTACTTAGAAAAGACAACCCTTTCCCTTCGGAGTAAACCTGAGCTTGCCGGCGGCCCTTTGCGGGAACGCAAAGCTGGAGAGTTTTTGGGGGTTCAAGCCCAGCTGTCCGCTTCGCGATGCCTTTTCTCCCTTTTCTTGCAGCTTCTCTGCCCAGCTGGGAGCACCCCGAGGTGCCATGTAATCGTCTGCTGCTGATTAAAGCTGTTTAGTATCCACTGTGCCTGGTCTCGTTTCTCGGGGGTGGGGGCAGGGAGAGCGGGAGGGGGGCTTGGGGGCGATGGAAGAAATGTCTGGGTTCAGTTACAAGTGGGGAAAAAGACACTGGAATATATGGAGACTATTGGGAAAGATGGTTTAATGGTGGACAGGATCACATGGCTTGAGATCCCGGTCAAAAAAGACACATGGAGTGGAGAGAGAGAGAGAGATTTATACCCTCTGTTGGGATTTGAATTTGAGCTTGTGTTGTGACCGGTGCTCAGACTCCCATGGGAACATGCAGGGTTAACTTTGTAGCTTGTCTATGCCCCAGGCTTGGTTGACTCCTGCCGGGTGATGAAAGGTAGATCTTCGTTATGTAGAATAGGCTGGCCCAGGCCTTAATGGTCCATTGACAAAGATGTGGGGGGACGGGGCTGATATTCTGCCCCCTTTTTAATATTTCCTAGACTATTTCATTTTTCTAGCGTAGGGGTGGGTGCTAACTTCCTACAAGAGTGTTAGGGAAGAGGGGGTAGAAGGCAGTCTGGGGCTCTTAAGGCAAGAGAGGGAGCCTGGGGAAAGCAGGGAGATGGACCCAGGGACATAGGGGGGGAGTATGGTTTCGCGGGCGCACTCACAAAATGGCCCTGGAAAGGGGGGGCTCTTTGGCCAGCTGAAATGCAAAAACCGCATCCTTTTTTCCATACTGAGACCACTACTCTTTTTTAGGAATCAACTCCAAGATTTAAAAGAACGGGAGAGAAATAAAAACTCTTTAAAAGTTTTTTTTTGGGCGGGGTGGGGAAAAAAAAGAAAACTCCCATTCATAAAAAAAAAAAACGTGGCGCCCCGCCCACGAGCCCCGCCCCCTCGCGTGATGAACGGCGAAGTCAGCGGAAGGAAGCTGAAGCTCCGCCCCTCGGCGGCTACTTCTCGCGCTCGCTCTTTTTCTCTCTTCTGCGGCTGCGCGTCTCGGGTGGTGGGTGGGCGGAGCCGGCGGGGTTTTTTTTTGCCCCTCTCCGGCGCATGCGCGGGCTGTGAAGAAAGAAAAAGCCTTGGGCGGCGCCATTTTGCCGGGGCTTTCTCTGAGGGGAGATTTCTAGAGCCGCGGCGGAGCAGCAGCAGCAGAAGCGGCGAGCGCGTCGTGCCGCTTCCGAGCGTCGGATAAGTGAAGGGGAGAGAACCACCACACCGCCACCATCTTGGCGTTCAGGGCATCCGACGGGGCCGGCCGGGCGAGGCCTGAACGGAGCCTCCCGTCGCAGCCGCCGGCAGAGTCGCCAAACAAGCCGGGCGAGCCTCGACCCCGACGGTGAGGGGATCCGCGGAGGTTGACCGGGTGGGATTTTTGAATGGGGGGGGGGGAGAAAGGGGGCTTGCCGGGACCGTTGGCCCACGTGACCGGCTCGAAACGCGGCCTACCGGAAGTGGGGGCGGGCACTTCCGGTGGAGAGGGGCGGGGCCCCTCCCTTGCGCACACTCCCCCCTCCCCACCTGGCGCTTAAGTGTGAGGGGGGGGGTGTATTATGGACTACATGTCCCATCTGGGGCGTCTGTGTATTATGGGGATTCCTGTCCTGGGGGATGATGGGAGTTGTAGTCCAGCTTTGCTAATTGATGTGCTTATTAGGGGTGGGGGGGACCCCAGGCTGGGAGAAGCTTTCCTTGAGGGTTTGCCCCCCCCTCTAAAAGCCCATATTGGAATTCTGCATTGAAATGTCCCTTAATACTACAACAACCCTGCAGGGTAGGCTGGTGGAGAGGGGGGGGGAGGACACAATGGCCTGAGGAGCTTCTGTGGCTCCTGGCTCCACAGCAGGGGATTCCTATAACCTATGTGGCTATATACATATTTTTCTATTTTTTTTTTTATTGTTTGATTTATATGCCGCCCTTCTCCGGAGACTCAGGGCGGCTTACAATGCGTTAAGCAATCGCCTTCATACTTTTGTATATTTATACAAAGTCAGCTTATTGCCCCCACAAACTGGGCCCTCAGTTTACCTACCTTAGAAAGGATGGAAGGCTGAGTCGACCTTGAGCCTGGCTAGGATTGAACTCAGAGAAATTGCAGTCGGCTGATGTTAATTGCTGCCTTTAGTTGGAGGCATTAGCCCCCTACGCTACACAGGCTCTATTTGCTTGCTTATTTATTTATCTTGCCATGTTTTATGTGGTCTTACGTTGGAGGTGGCGGCCCTTTGTACGCCACGAGATTTTATTTTTAATATGTTCCCCTTTTTTTAAAAAAAAATGATTTATATGCCGCCCTTCTCCGGAGACTCAGAGCGGCTTACAATGCACTGAGCAATAGCCTTCCTACTTTTGTATATTTTTTATGCAAAGTCAGCTTATTGCCCTCACAAACTGGGTCCTCAACTTATCTACCTTAGAAAGGATGGAAGGCTGAATCAACCTTCAGCCTGGGGAGATTCGAACTTGCAATAATTGCAGACAGCTGGTGTTAATCACAATGCTTTTAGTCTGCTGAGCTATCCAGGCTTATTAGTGTTCCTTCAAAGACAATAAAGTCTATTCTATTCCATGCCTCTGGTGGGCGGCTGGCCTGTTTCCAGTGGTCCCTAGGAGTCAATAATCAAGAGTATTAAAATAAAAATAAAAAATGGAGCCAGTTTGGGGTAGTCATTAAGGCACTAGGCTAGAAAGCGTCCAATCACCAGCAGATGGTGAGTTCTAGTCCCGCCTTAGGCCTGAAAGCCATTTAGGTGACTTTGGGCCAATCACCAGGAGTCGGAGAGTTCTAGTCCCGCCTTAGGCATGAAACATCTAAATGACTGGACCTACCTCACAGGGTTGTTGCTGTGAGGAAAATAGGAAGAAGAAAGTGTCTTGGATATGTCTGTTGCCCGGAGTTATTTGAAATAATAAGAATACTACTACTACTACTACTACTACTACTACTACTACTACTACTTTGAAATAATAAGAATACTACTACTACTACTAATAATAATAATGCTGGATATAAATAAATAATCAGGCTCTTTTAGTAACGTCCTTCTTTTTTTGCACAGGTTCTGGGCACCGGAGATGGCCACGCAGTCAGCACCGAAAGTCGTGCTTAAGAGCACCAGCAAGATGTCTCTTAACGAGCGGTGAGGAACCCAACGGCCACCTTCAGCTCATAAGATCTTTTTATTTTTTACGTTCTCTTTTTTTTTTTTTTTTTTTTTTTTTAGTTTTGTACACACTGTTTGGTATCCAGAGCAAGAGCGGTCTTTGCGATGCTTCTAAATCTATCCAGAGGCACCCGAGAGCCGCGCGGGCAGCTCCCCGCTGCCCTTCGATCCCGCAGCCCGCCGTGGTACACCAGGTTGAAAAGGGCAAACGTGTCGGTCTTAACCGGCAAAAAAACCCGGTCGCGTGGTGGGATGTGTCCTGAGGCAAACGCCCTCCTTTTTTTCTTCCACATGTGTTCATATTCTAGAGATGTGTGGTTATGACATCCGCAGTGTGGTAGCATGTCACCGCAGCTGCGGGAGGCCTCCTGCTGTGCCCGAGGCAGACGCGCTCACGCTCGTGTGGTCTGCGCTGTAAGAGGCAGGCAGCTGGCCGCTCTGACCGGCCCGAAGGCTCCTTGGGGGCCTTGTAAGAGGCAAGTGCTTGGCTCCATCACCTGCTGCTTCCTCTCCTCTGCACTCCTCTTCCTCGTCCGTGTCTTTGTGAGTTCAAATGTCCCGACTGTTACCTGAAGCTTTTGCTTTTTGTTCCCCTTCTGTGTTAAATTCTATTCCTAGGTTAATCAGCCTAAATGTCCAGCAGGAGAGTATCGTAACTCTCCTGCAGTTTTAAAAAAAAAAATCTGCAGGTAGTACATTTTGATTAGTTTTAAAAATCTACAGGTAATATTTACCTGTAGGAAGGCTGGGATGTTTTAACAGCATCCTTTCTTCCCTGGAAAATATCCCTACAGGTAATCGTTTAGTGACAGAGGTAACAACAGCACTGAAAAAATGACTTCGGTCCATTTTTCACACTTAACGGCTGTTGCAGCATCCTCGTGGACAGGTGATCGAAATTCGGACACTTGGCAACTGACACGTATTTATGGCAAGCTAAGTCAGTGGGAAACCCAGATTCACTCATCAACTGTGTTCCCCGTTTAACAGCTGTGGTGTTTCGCTTAACAACCGTGGGAAGAAAGATTGCAAAATGAGGCAAAAATAACTTCACGAATGTCGGACCTAACAACAGAAATGTTGGGCTTAATTGTGGTCGTAGGCCGAGGACCATCTGTAGTCTTTTTCCGGATGTAAATCGGCAACTTGATTGGCCCAAAAGCCCATCAGATCCAGTTGCCAAAGCTCAGGGAACTCTGTCCCATGTAGGCTTTTTAAGACTTTTAAAATTCGTATCCTGAACCAAATGGCGGCAGGGGGGAATAATAAATATTCACTAATAAGTCTTGTGGGCCGTCTTGATTTCTGTTCCCGTTTGGGGGAAAAAAACACCCTATTGGATCACTGCTCCTAGAGGTTACGTCGAAGGTATACAAAATGTTTCCTGTAGAGTGTTAACCGATACATAATGTTTATAAATCTTGTTGCATAGAAGTGCAAAATGGTGTCCAATTTGGAGGGAGGAAAAAAAGGGGTGAGCTAGGTTTAAGGTTTTGGGATACTTCTTTCAATGAAGTTTCAGGATGCCAAGATTGGTGGCTTTGAGTGTTGCAGTGTTCGCCATTCTTTCATTTTGATCTCTTATTTGTCCTAGTCTACAGAGTTGTAGCTTTGGGAGTAACCTAGGAGTTAACCCTTCTTAACATCCTCCAAACCTCCCTTCCTTCCTTCCTTGTCTTCTTAGACCCCCTCCCCACGTCTTTTCACCCCCATTTCTGCTTCGCTCTGTCCGTTTTCCCACCTTTGCTTGATTTTATTTCGACATCGTCCGTCTGTGGTTTTCCATCCACGCCTTTCGAATGTTTGTGTGTGTGTCTCCCCTCCCTTGCACGCTTTGTGGAAAAATGAGGAAAACCAAACCAAAAAACAAAAAAAAGTTCCCATTACACTTTAAACGGGATCTTGAGTGTGTGTAAACCACCTTATTACGTTGATAAAAAAAAAATAAAAAAATTCGTGGGATGCCGCTGTGCACCTCCCTTCTGCTCTGAGAGGGCTGTGAAATGCCACTTAAAATGGGTTTGTAATGAAACGTTTGCTTAAACTACACCCGTTTTGTTCGACCTTGAAGCTTTACTAATATGCTGAAGAACAAACAGCCGATCCCGGTGAATATTCGCGCCACAATGCAGCAGCAGCAATTAGCCAGTGCCCGAAACCGGAGGCTGGCCCAGCAGATGGAAAACAGGCCTTCCGTCCAGGCTGCCTTGAAACTGAAGCAGGTGAGGCCAGTGGATAGAGGAGACCCTCGGCGGCTGGAGGGGTGGGGAGGACCTGGAGGGTGAAGGTGAGGATGGGCTCCGGCACCCCAGTCCGAAAGCTCGGAAGGCAAAAAACCTCTCGTCCCCCGTGACCCACCCTGCTTGGATCCTGCCGGGCTTACCCTGCCATGCTCCATCTCCTGTCAAACATAATCGGGCGGATTATTAGTAAAACTCTGCAATTTTTCTTCTTTGGAAATGTCATCCGGTTGCAAATTCACGGCCGGAAATCCTTGGAGCAATTAGGTGTGGTATGAATGAAAGCGGACACTGTTTGTTCTTATATATATTTTATATATATATATGGGGGGGAATCCAGTTTTGGGATAGGATTCCACCCCTTTCGCTGGGCTTTTTTGATTTAATTTTCATTCCAACAATTCCTGCAACCCAGCAGAGCTGGCTTGCTTGCTTTCTTTCTTTCTTTCTTCCTTCCTTCCTTCCCTTCCTTCCTTCCTTCCTTCCTTCCTTCCTTCCTTCCTTCCTTCCTTCCTTCCTTCCTTCCTTCCTTCCTTCCTTTTTCTTTCTTTCTTTCTTTCTTTTTCTTTCTTTCTTTCTCTCTCTCTCTCTCTCTCATCTATCTGCTATATATATTTCTATGTCTATAATCTCTATCACTTTCTCTGTTTCTTTTTCCGTATTTCTATTATCTATCTGTTCCCTTCTTTCTTCGTTTCTCTTTCTTTCCCTCTCTTTCTCAAATTATCTTTCTATCCTACCTGTTCCTTCCTTCCTTATCCCTTTCTCTCTTTCTATCACTTACCTTTTCCTTCCCTCCCCACCCCATGTGTGTGTGTATGTGTATATATAAATAATATAGGGAGAGAGAGGGGGGGGGGGGGAGAATGAAAAGAAAAGCCACTCTTCTAAGCTCTGCTGGGTTGCTGGAATTGTTGGGATGAAATTTAAATCCAAGGAGCCCAGCGAGAGGGGTGGAATCCTATCCCCAACCAATGTTGGGCTTTGTTCCCTTGGCATTTCAGACGGTTTGGCTAAGTGGCACCTCCCTGTCTTGATAACCGTTGGGGGGAAAAAAAAGAGAAGAGAATCCTGTACTGTTTTCATCTCTCTGGTCTTGTAACGTGGCAGTGACCAATTCCATTACAGGGGCACTCGGCCTTCCATCCATCCGAGGTCGTTAAAAGGAGAACCCAGACCGGTCTGGGGGACAATAGGCTGACTCTGAAACAGCTTAGCGGGGGTTATAAAGCACTGTGAAGCAGGATATGAGGACTGTTGCTACTACTCATGCTTTTCTACCCTGCTGGCAAGGAGGCATTTGAAAAACTAACGTTTCTTCTCAAGCCCAGCCATTTGTGATTCTTTTGGCTAAGGTTTCCCTTTTTTCCTCTCTCGTCTGTCCCTTTGGGAATGGGATCCTCTGTCCCCAAAATGCTTCTCTCCCCCCCTCCCCTCCAAAAAAGGCATCTGCCCTGTTTTATTTTTCCCTTGGGAAATGCTTCGCTTGTCATCCCAAGAAGCTGCTTCAGTTCTAACTGACCGGTGGGGAATGGAAGGATTTATTGGATTCCGTTACCTTTTGAAAAAAAAAGAAAAGGAAAAAAGCAACTTTTGAGACAACGGTGACCTGGATGATTGACAGATGGGATGCTCTGAAGCTCAAGCCAGAAATTCCTGCCTGCAAAGCTCGTATCTTGAGGAGGAGGGGCATTTGCTCTCCCCTTCGCCTTGCCCTCAAGCTTAGATTAGATTAACAGAGTTGGAAGGGACCCTTGCAGGTCATCTAGTCCAACCCTCCATCCAAACAGGGAGAGCCTACATCATTTTCTGAAAGATGGCGGTCCAGTCTCCTCTTGAAAAGCCTCCAGGGATGAAGCTCCCACAACTTGTTTTCACTGTGAGAAAGTTTCTCCTTATTTCCAGGTTGAATCTCTCCTTGGTCAGTTTCCATCCATTCTTCCTTGTCCTTCAGGGGCTTTGGAAAATACCCCCCACCCCCTTGGCAGCCCCTTTAATTAACTCAAAACCGAATGAAGAGGTTGCCATTCAACCAGTGAACTAAGATTGCCAGAGCTGATCCGTTCCTGCGGCAAAAGCCAGCCGTGTGATTGTCTCTTCCCCCCCCCCACCCACCCAGTGATACCGCTAATAATGCAGATTTCTGCCTTACGGGGGGTGGCATTGCCTACCCTGCTTGTCCCTGCTGCCCTTCCCCTTCTTCTAACCCTCCCTTCTTCCAGAAGAGCCTGAAACAACGACTGGGCAAAAGTAACATCCAGGCACGCTTAGGCCGGCCGGCGGGAGCCCTGGCTCGTGGGGCCTTAGGAGGACGAGGGCTGCCGATGGGGCAGAGAGGATTGCCCCGGGGCGCCATGCGCGGGGGACGTGGACCGCGGGGGCTGCTGCGCGGAGGAATCCCCCTGCGAGGTGAGTGACCTGGATGCCCTTTGGCAACAAGATGAAAAATCGGTGGTTGTTTTTCTCTGCTTCTCCAGTATGTTGTTCGTGGGTGTCTTAAGAATACAGATAGTCCTTAATTTACGACCACAATTGTGACCAGAATTTTTATTTTTAAGCACGGTGGTTACTCAGTGAATCACGCTTAATCCGGCAGCCTTTTTTTTCTGTTAATGGTTTTTAAGCGAAATATGGTGATCTCCCATCGAATTTGCTTTTTGGGAGCCCGCTGGAAAGATCTCGAGCGGCAATCCCGTAAAACACGCACCCTCCCCCTTCCTCAGGGACACTACACCCTTCCTAAACACACATCATTTGACAAGTGTGTGGATTTTGATCACGGGACCAAGGGGAGAATGCTGCAGCCGTCATAAACATAACTCCTAAGTCCCTTTTTTCTTTTTTTCAGTGCCTTTGGTAACTTTCAAATGCTCGTAAATTGAGGATTATCTGTCGCATCACAAACCTGAAGTTGTGATTGTGGAAATGATGCTCAGGGGTTGTTTTTTTTTTGTTTTTTTTGAATTGACATCTATAAACTGGGCCCAGTTTGTCACATCCGCGCGGGGGACCGAGATGCTCAAGGCCTGTGTGCCGGGTGTACAGCCACATCCCTGTGGAACACAACTGGCCCTGGGGAATTACTTGATTTTGTGTGTGTGTGTGTGTGTGTTTTCTGGAGGCAACCCCAGGAGAATCGGGGATGGGATTCTTTGGAAGGTGTGAACTCTTACCTGGGGAGGAGGCTTTTGGGGAGGTGGGTGTAGAGCTGGTTAGAATTGACTGGCAGGGCTTTAATGTCAAAAGAGACCCCCCGTGTTTGACCCCTTCTCCCCTCCCTCTCTTACAGGACATAGTTTGCTTCGGGGAGGCCGGGGGCTCGGTCCCCGGATGGGGCTGAGGAGAGGAGGCATGAGAGGCCGGGCAGGGCCCGGCAGGGGCGGCCTTGGCCGAGGAGCCATGGGACGGGGCGGCCTTGGCCGAGGTGAGTGAAATGACCCCGAAGGACGGAGGGGAGTGGGGGGCATCATTGGGGTTGGGTATCTAATATTTTGGGACACGCCACACCCCCCCGCTTGCAGCCTTCTAACCGTTCCTTTTTCCCCTCCCAAGGTCGCGGCATGGCCGGGCGGGCCAGGGGCGGCTTCGGGGGCCGCGGAAGAGGCCGGGGCCGGGGCAGAGGCGCCACACGCCCGGCACTGACCAAGGAGCAGTTGGACAATCAGCTGGACGCTTACATGTCGAAAACGAAAGGACACCTGGACGCCGAGCTGGATGCTTACATGGCTCAGACAGACCCGGAAACCAACGATTGAGACTGGGGGAGACAAAGGGGAGGAGGGGGGGATGCTTGTTTGGGGGGTGGTGGTGGTGCAGGGAGGGGGCGTCGACCGGTCCTCCCCCTCACGGCCGCCACGAATGCCACCAGCTCCCCCCGCGAGGCAGAAACGTAGAAAGCCAGGAGCTTTTCTCTCTGAAATGTTTGCTTCCCTTTTTTCTCTTTCGACGCTCCTGGTGGTGTGAACCCCTCTTGGGGGAGTGGAAGACCCCTTTCTAACGGCCTCTAATCGGGGGTGTTCGAACAGCTCCTGTTGCTCCCCGTTTCTATTAGCAAAGCAGCATCCTCCCGGGAAACACCCCCCCCCTCTCCATTCGCCCTGCAGTGGAGCAACATCGCATGTCTCCCCTTCCCTCCCTCCCTTTCCCTCCCCAAACATCCCCTCTTGCCCTGTGGGGCTGGGTGGGGAGGAAGGGGGCCGAATCCCAGACCCTCCCCACACTTTCCTGTGTCCCGACGGGCCGTTTTGTGACTCCTGGGTTGCAGGACCCCCTTCCCCAGGAGACAAATAAACAAAAATTAAACCCCAAATTTGATTTTTCTAAACCCCCAAGCGATCCCAGAAGAAGCCGAGAGGGGGGTTTCATTTTATTTCGGTTGCTTTAATAGCGACAAAACTAATGTGGTTTTTTTCGGGGTGGGGGGGGTGTATCTTGGTGGGTTTGGGTTGCCAAGGAGACGGTTGCTCTTCCTCTCTCCTCTCCCCCCACTCCCCCACTCCCACCCTCGGTATCTGCAGTTTTGTGTTCCGACTGGCATCTTGTGAACATCCTGATTTTCTGTAAGGAAACACTTTTAATTGCAGGGAAAATGAAAACTTGGACTGTGTGCCTGTTTGTGGTGTCGTGTATGTTTTTGTTTCTTCTTCTTCAAAGAAAAGTTGCCAGGAGTTCCAAATGCTGAATCCAGGGGTGGGGTTGGGGGGATGCTGGCCGCCGTCTACCGAGATACCCCCTCCCAGTTTTCCCTTTCAATCTCCCTAAATTTCCCATCTATCTCAACTTCCATAGGCAGCTCAATAAACAGTAATTAAAATAAAAATAAACCTAGCTCTCTAGTTTTCCTTGTCACGGAGCAAAGTTTGGCTGCTCCGCTTTCTCAGACTCTCCCTTTTCTGAACCGGTGCTCAAAGTTTGATCGACTTGCATTTCTTCGGGGTGCCGAAAAACCCGGGGGACCAACTAAGGGATGCCCTTCATTCCCTATTATAACTTGCTGACTTTTGCCAGCGTCTTCCGTATTAAATTTTGGAAATAACAGCACAAATGCTCTCTTGTGTTGACACAACACTGAGCCCAAAATTGGGGTTTGCGTAACTGGGTTATTTTGTGCGAAATCAACAAACCAAGATGTGGGGGAAGCAGCTCTTTGAGGCTTGATCAAAAGGGGCCTATCTGTCCCCACTCTTGATTCTTTGTCCTGGGCCAGATTTTATTTCATTTATAAAATTTATTAGCTGCCCATTGAACCACCAAGGTGGCTTACAATGAAAAGATTATCTATCTATCATCTATCCATCCATCCATCTATCTCTATAGCTATATCTATCTATCCATCCATCTATCTTTATAGCTATATCTATCCATCCATCCATCCATCCATCTATCTCTATAGCTATATCTATCTATCCATCCATCTATCTTTATAGCTATATCTATCCATCCATCCATCCATCCATCTATCTCTATAGCTATATCCATCCATCCATCTCTATATCTCTATCTATCTATCTATCATCTATCTATCCATCCATCCATCCATCTATCTATAGCTATATCTATCCATCCATCTCTATATCTCTATATCTATCATCTATCCATTCATCCATCCATCTATCTCTATATCATCTATCCATCCATCCATCTCTATATCTATCTATCTATCTATCTATCTATCTATCTATCTATCTATCTATCTATCTATCTCTATCTATCTATCTATCTATCTATCTATCTATCTATCTATCTATCTATCTATCTATCTATCTATCATCTATCTATCATATCAACAACTACACTAGTCACAGATGGGAGCATATAAAAACTCCAAGATTGATTATAAAATAAATCTGGGAAGGCTTTAAAGGGAAGTTTTATTGATGCGGCTCATTCGGGACTGGTCTTCGGAAGCGGTGGGAGCTTTCAAGAAGAGACTGGGGTGCCATCTGTTAGAAATGGGGGAAGGGTCTCCTGCTTGGGCAGTGGGGTTGGTCTAGATGACCTCTGAGGTCCCTCCCAACTCTGTGAGTCTACATTCAATGGGACAGAAGTTGCCTTGGGAAGTCGTGGGAGCTTCATCCCTGGAAGCTTCCAAAGAAGACTGGACTGCCATCTTTTAGAAATGGGGTAGGTATTTATTAAATATAAAATAACAGAGCTGGATGGAACCTTGGAGGTCATCTAGTCCAACCCCCTGGGACCCTACTCCATTTCTTCTTTTTTAGGGGGACAGGACAGGGTTGGACTAGACCTACAATTCTCTCCAAGAAGCCCTTCGACCTTGCAAAGAAAATACATTTTATCTTATTTGCGGGAATCGTTTTTTGAGAAAGGAATCGGACATCCTCTCCCCCCCCACACAACGGACTCCATTTCCCAGCGGGCCTTTCGCCAAGCGCCGGCGCACTGAATTGACCCACCCGGTCGCCCTGCGCGCAGGCGCAAGATTGTTCTCCCGGCAGGCTTTGCGGCAGCATCAACCTCAGCAATGGCGGCCACGGTGGGTCTTCCCAGCCCGGCGGGACCGGCCGCCCGAGACGTCTTCGCCGAGGGGCTGCTGGAGTTCCTGAGGCCGGCCGTGGGGCAGCTCGACAGCCACGTCCACGCCGTCCGGTAGGCAGGCGGGGGTCCGTCCGGTGCGGGTGTTAATCCGTCAGGTGCAGCTTCCTTTCCCAGTGGACACGCCCCCAGGGGGGAGGGGCTTACAGGTAGGCAGGCGGCTGTCCGTCTGGTGCAGCTGCCCCTGTTTCTTAAGGGCCTCCTTGAGTTCAGAGCCAGGCAGGGGTTTTTTGGGGGGGGGTTGAGAAATTGGGGGAGGGGGTTGAAATCCGTCAGGTGCAGCTTGAATTGGGGGTGAACTGGTGGCTCAGAGGCAGACAGGCAGGCAGGTGTCCGTCTGGTGCAGCTGCACCCACACTCGAAGGCGAGGGTGGGGTTATATGGGTTCAAAGCCAGGCAGGGGTTGAAATCCGTCAGGTGCAGCAGTGGACACGCCCTCAAAGGGGAGGGGCTTAGAGGCAGGGGCTTAGAGGCAGGCAGGTGGCTGTCCATCTGGTGTAGCTGCCCCTTTTCTTAAGGGCCTCCTTGAGTTCAGAGCCAGGGAGGTTTTTTGGGGGGTGGGGGTTGAAATCCGTCCGGTGCAGCTTGAGTTGGGGGTGAACTGGTGGCTCAGAGGCAGGCAGGCCGGTGTCCGTCTGGTGCAGCTGCACCTATACACACACACACACACACACACACACTGGGCTTATATGGGTTCAAAGCCAGGCAGGGGTTGAAATCCGTCAGGTGCAGCAGTGGACACGCCCTCAAGGGGGAGGGGCTTAGAGGCAGGTGGCTATCCATCTGGTGCAGCTGCCCCTTTTCTTAAGGGCCTCCTTGAGTTCAGAGACAGGCAGGTTTTTTGGGGGGGGGGGGTTGAAATCCGTCCGGTGCAGCTTGAGTTGGGGGTAAAGAGGCAGACAGGCAGGCAGGCGGGTGTCCGTCTGGTGCAGCTGCCCATGTTTCGAAAGTGGGGGGGGAGGGCTTTTGCATTCAAAACCTGTGTGTGTGTGTGTGAAATCCGTCAGGTGCAGCTTCTGTCATCTAGGCTTGTGTGTGTGTGTGTGTGTAGGTAGACTGGTGGCTCGCAGGCAGGCAGGTGTCCGTCTGGTGCAGCTGCCCCTATTCGAAGGCGAGGGTGGCCTTACTCGTTCAAAACCAGGCAGGTGGGAGTTGAAATCCGTCAGGTACAGCTTCCTTTTCCTGGATGCAATCAGATAGGTGTGTGTGTAGCCTGGTAGCTCAGAGATAGGTAGGCAGGCAGGTGGCTGTCCGTCCGGTGCAGCTTCCTTATGGATTAAAAGTCTGTTTAAAAAAAGCCCCCAGACCCAATTCAGGCCGTCTTTCGTCTCTGTCCAACAGGGAGAGCCAGGTGGAGCTACGGGAGCACATTGACAGCCTGGCTGCGGGTAAGTCCGGACATTAACCCTGGGTCTCCCCTTGACCCCAACCCCCCCCCAGAAGCCCCCCACCCCCACCATTTTCCCCTCCTTCCCTCCCAGAGCTCTGCCGGATCAATGAGGACCAGAAAGTTGCCCTGGATTTGGACCCTTACGTCAAGAAGCTGCTCAACGCCCGGCGTAGAGTCGTCTTGGTGAACAACATCCTGCAAAATGCCCAGGTGCCTTGAACGGGGGGATGATGGGGCTTGGAGTCCGGCAGAGACCCCAAAACGCCTGGTTTATAGACGGTGTGGAGGTTCCCATAGTGGTTTTTTTTTTTTTTTTTTTTTGCAGCTATCAAAATGATGGGAATAAGAAGTGAGCATATTTTGGGGGGGTTTCTTTTCCTTGTAAAGGACTAGCAACTTAGCGGAGGGCCTTCCTTGGCCTCCTCTCTGCCTCCGACGCAGAGCCTTCCCCAGACTCCAGGACTGGCCCATGTTCCTCCCCAACCTCCTCACTGGTGGGCCACAACAATGACGTGCAAATGACATTGTACGAACAGAATTTAGAAAATAAATTTAAAAATTAAAACGCCGCCTCACCGTTTTTTCCCCCCCCCCGCAGGAACGCCTGAGAAGGCTGAACCACAGCGTGGGGAAGGAGACCGCCCGGAGAAGGGCCTTCCTGGATGCGAGTAGCAACTACCCCCATAGCTCTCCCAACAAGTGAGGAAGGGGATCCGAAGGCAAAAAAATTAAATAAACGAATAAAAACAAATCCGAGCTTGTAGCCGTTTTACAGGCCCCCCCAAACTCCTGAGCGAATCTGGAAAGTGACCGAAATGGGGGGCTTTTTTGGGGGGTAGCCCAGGGGGAAGGAATTCTGCTGGGCTTTAATTTTGCAACTCGCGCTTGAAGCGGAGAGGAAAAATGGAAGCATTTTTGAGTCGCGGAAGAGTTTAGAATTCTACTCGTAGAGCGGAAGGATGACTCCCTTAAATAGGAGTGGAATTGTAATAATAATAACCTAAAAGTTGGATTGTTTATTTTTTCCCCCATTCACCCCAACTTTCGGGGGAAAAGAAATAAAAGTTTCAGCGAAAATGAACTCTTTGTCTTGCAAGGTGATTTTGGGGGGGAAGGGGGGGAATATCCAGGAATAATTTGGCTGAATTTTACTTTTAAACCAAGGAACTAAATTAAGAACGTTTCTCCGTGGGCTAAACCAGGATTTAGCGTTCTTTCCAACTTTGCTAGTTAAAATTTGCAGCTGCTTTTGGGGATGTGAATCCATTGGAAAAGCACAGGAGTCGATGCAATTTTCCAGCAAGAAATTTCACAGCTTCAGAATGCAGGTCCTGGAAAGACGGATCGATGGGCGACTTGAAAAAAATTCAGAAAAATAACCCAAATCACGGGAGGTTTAGCATAGAATGTAGATTTTTCCCCCAATCCCCTTTCTTGGGGAGTGAAAAGGACTGTTTTAAAAGAAGGGGAAATGTGTATTATTATTATTATTATTATTATTATTATTATTATTATTATTATTATTATTATTATTTGGTCAATGATAATGCGGAGGCTTCTTGGGTTCGGCAGCAAGGAAGAATTACAAAAGCTTTTCTACGAAAGGCCACATTTTATAAGGAACATTTTAATGGTAAAGAGTTATATAAAAACGAAGACGTTGAAGAAGTGAACAGAAAAACGAGAGCGGACTCGATCCCGTCACCGGCTCATCCAATCGCGTTTCAGACACGGCAGAACTCCCCTGAAAAGACAAGAAACGCGATTTGATTTTTGAGGTCTTCCGAAAGACGAGAAACATCATTTTCAAAAATTTTATTAAGAGTCTTGTTTTTGGATGATGCCAAGTTACAGTCAAGGCTGCAAAAATATTTCACCAAGACAGTCCCACCCATGATTTCCGCTACCAGTTCGAGAAAACTGGCCCGAACCGGCTGAATTAACTTCTGCTCCGGAGGGAAAACGGAGCGGCAACGGGATTGAAAAGATACCTGAGGGCCCAAATCACTCTTGAGTTTCCATGTTTTCCTCCTCCTCGCCAGCGGCTGGCTCTTCCTGATTTTCTTCCTCTTCTTCCCCTTCCTTCTTTTCCGGCGGCTTCTCGTAAGCCTTCTCCGACGGGGTCACGATCACGCCTTCCCAGGTGGACATTTCCGTGGCGAGGTCTGCAAAGCGAGGGGACTTCCGTGGTCCGGGAAGAGGGGCGCGCCAGCCCACTCCTTCACACACACCCCCCCCCGTTTCTCTGGGGTTTCTTAACGGATTGGCAGCCCGTCCCTCCCCCTCTCCAAACGCTTCCACACTTACAGTTGGCGTCTCCCTCCTGCCCGAGGATCTTCCGGTAGCCTCCGTGAGAGAGAATGCGGACGAGGGTTTGAGCCGTGTAGCAGACCATGTCCTACGGGGGGGAAAAGATGGAGGCTGTCCTGAGTAGGGGGCTTCAGACCTGGGAATTTTAAGCCCACTTTTCACGGCCTCACGTCTCTCTCTACTCAACGCTGCTTCCCTTCCGCTTCAATTGAACCACCTGTATAGCTAAGCGGGGCTTATAAAAGAGCTTCTAACACCAGCCAACGACACAACTTTTACAAATCTGCAACAAAACTCTTGGCAAGGGACACAACTTAAAACCTGCATCTGTAAATCCGCACAGCGAGGCTGTATTTCCAGGCTGAGCTAAGCGAGAGAACAATTCGTTGTGTTGCTAACCACACATGGCCAAATAAATATAAAGAATTTCTAACAAAAGCTGCAAACAACACACCGAAACAAGCATGCATTTAAAATTTGTGACTCTAACCACGTGACGAGGGTGTGTTTAATACACCCACCCACTTTCCTCCAGAGTTAAGAACAATTCCCGACCTCCCGACCTTTCGGCGGGCTTTAAAAAGATATTTTTTTCAGCTTGCCGGCTTACCCTGATTCCTGTCAAATATTTTAGTATTTTTAGAATTCACCATCTATTTTAAATTAATCTGTTTTAATTATTGGCTAAGTTATATTTGTTCTTTTTACTGAAATTTTAACTTTTGCGTATTCGTTTTTTATTTGGCTGTTCACCACCCTGAGTCCGTGAGGAGAAGGGTGGTATATAAATCTAAAAATAAAGTAAAGTAATAGGGACATCCAGGTGGGACAAGTGACTCGGGTGGGTGGGTGGGCTCGGACTGACTTTTAGGGCGACCAGATTTAAGGCAGAGGAGGCTAACCTGCTGTTCCAGGGTCATAACAGTGTGGACTCTGAAATTTCCACTCTCGCATGGATCGGTGATGCCGACCGAGCCGGGAAGGAACAACCCCGCAGCCAGGATCTGAAGACAGCGCCTGGGGAGGGGGGAAAAAAAAATCCAGAAAGACACGAAGCCGGCAGGGTGGGGTTTATCTCCCCAATTCTTGGAAAACATAAAGCACTTGATAGGGCTTTAAGGATGACCAGAAGGCAAGGAAACTCTTCCACCTTAAAAAAAAAGAAAAAGAAATCCCAATTTTTGGGAAGGTACCTGTAAGCTACGTTGAGGGCCAGCGGCTGTCGAGTTGGGTTGTTCATAACGGCGTAATGTCCCTGGAATTACGGAAGAAAAAGATCGTGAATTCAGGAGGAGGAGAATTTTTTGATTTTCGCTTCTCTCTGCCTGGGAGCCGAAATCTATCAAGTGTGAGTAGAATAGAATAACTGAGTTGGAAGGGACCTTGGAGGTCTTCTAGTCCAACCCCATTTAGGCAGAAAACCCTCCATCATTTCAGACAAAGGGTTATCCAACATCTTCTTAAAAACTTCCAGTGTTGGAGCATTCACAACTTCTGGAGGTAAACACTTAATTAATCCACTGATTAATTGTTTTAACTGTCAGGAAATTTCTCCTTATTTCTCTCCCTTGATCAGTTTCCACCCGTTGCTTCTTGTCCTGCCCTCAGGGGCTTTGGAGAACAGCTTGACTCCCTCTTCTTTGGGGCAGCCCCTGAGATATTGGAACTCTGCTATCATGTCTCCCCTGGTCCTTCTTTTCGTTGAACTAGACATAATGGAAAGGAGGACTAGGGGAGACATGATAGCAGAGTTCCAATATCTCAGGGGCTGCCCCAAAGAAGAGGGAGTCAAGCTATTCTCCAAAGCAGATTTGGCATCCTCACAGCCCACGTTTTGCCCGATGGGACGGTGGCCAATTCTATTTAGAGACAAATATTTACAGCTTAAAACTAGGATCAATGACAAATGGCTGGCATTTTCTGCAACGAGTTCAAATCCAGGAGCGCCTCTCCGGGAAGAAGAAAAAAAAAGGGCCTAAAATTAAATTATTTGGGCTGGGTTTTTTGACCCCCAAGAATTCTGCTCCTCTAAATTTACTTGGCTCTCAGATTCTCAAGCAAGACGCGAATTCAGATTTATGTTCTACACGGCGCAAAGGAAGTGAGGGAAGGCTTTGTGTGTGGAAGCCAGGCGCCAAGAAACCTAGCAGTTGAAAGCGACTGGCTAATCTAAATTGGGAATTTAAAGTTTTCTTTAAACCTCCCCACTTGTCCCGAAACCTACGAGCAAGTCAAGGATCCATGGCGTGAGAGGTTCGAAGCCCGGAAAACGCATCCTGAGGTCCTTTAAGAGCCGGATCAAAACTTTCACCCTGAAAGGAGAATCACAATCAGTTGTGTCCTCTCTGGTGCAAGACTTTTGGGGGCCAGGAAGCAGACGGTTGCTTAGCCCCACAACCTCAGCAAATGCACAAGAACGACAACAAACGCCGGTTTGCGATGGGAGCGGAGCGGAAGAACGATTTTCTCGGTGTCTTGGGAGATTGTGAAGACATTGTGCTATTGTGGAGACTGCCGCGCAGAGAAACAGCTGGCTTATGGACAAAAATTAAAGCTGCCATATTGCCACCTTCGAAACAAGGAAAGGCAGCTCAAAACTAGGTTAAATGGAAGTTGAAAACACCAGGTAAAATATTTTAAAAAAATTGCTGCTTTTTAGAAGGACACTGTTCTGACCTAGGCTTCCTTAGAAAATTATATAGCACAAACTTAGTCCCGGCAAACCTCTTTAATTCGTACAGTCCGCAAGGCTTGATAAAGAGTCTTTCAGAGGAAGGTTGGAGCTAATTTCCAGCCGCAGGGCAAGGCCAAACTTGGCACAGAGTCACAAACGAAAGTTTCAAATCTTTAACTCGGCCAGACGAACTCATTGCTTCCTGCAAAACTCACATCCCGTTTGCTCTTTTTTTAATGTCTTATGGGAGGGGCCGATCATCTCCAAGCCTTACTCCCAAGTTGACCCTGTTTCCTTAAGTCTCCAGGAAGCAATGCGCATGCTCATACTGGGAACAGGCTCCTGCTGTTCTTCTGCCTCGCTGATGTCAGCAAAGAACTACCAGATGGCCCTGGCCCCCTCTCTGCCTCCGACGCAGAGCCCTCGTCCGGGGCTTCCCCAGACTCCAGGATGCCCACGTTCCTCCCCAACCTCCTCACTGTCCGAATCTGCAGCCACAACAGACAAAAAGCAGCTCCCTGATCCAGAAAAGAAACCGAAAGAGGGAAAAAAAATAAAAACTTACGTGGACTGCGAGGCGTTTTCTTCAAACCAGCGGGCGTGCCTGATGGCGGCCAGGGCGCTCTGCAGCACTTTGATATCCACTGGGGGAGAGAAACATTTGATTATTCGCTTATCATTCTTTGCTTTTAAGCCACTGTTTTAAAAGATCCCCAAAGCAGGCTGGGCTGGAAAATTCTGATTTTCCCAAGCTTGCCAACCGTGCGTGCCATCTCCTTTTTTCTCCCCGTACTCTTGTCCTAAGCCTAACCCACCCACCCCTTCCTTTCCCAAGGGAGGAAGCGGCCCGGGATCCTTACGGTGCAGCTCGGGGTCCAGCTTGCGAAGGTTGGGGGGCACGGTGGTGATGAGAATTTTCACTGTGGCGTCGGCCGAGCTGATCTCAAAACCCGTCTCATTGGTCAGCATAGTCAGCACTGAGAGGTGAAGAAGAGGAAGGAGAAGGAAGCTAATTCGTGATCTTACGGATCCCGTATTTTTTGGGGGGGGGGAGGAAAGGAGATCTCTCCCACCAGATGACGCGAAACTCGGCGGGATCTGTCGCTTACCTTCCGCGGGATCCTGAGTCCGGAGGTTTTCCACAACCTTGTTTCCCAAAGCAGCAACGGCTTCCACTGCGAGTTCAACACAATGAGTTCGACCCACATTACTGTTGACCTTCCCGAAATCCCACCTCCCGACCTGCCAACCCCGAATACCTACATGTGGGCAAGATTTTGAGGATCACAACCAGATCCGCCACGTTGTGGCCAGTCATCATGGTGCCTTTTTTGTAGGAGCCCACCTGGCGGACCTCTTCGATTTGCTGAGAGAAAGACAAAAGATGGGAGGAAAAAATATATAGGATTTTCTGGCAGGGAAGGGGTGTCATTTTTGGGGTGCCTTGGTTTGTGAGACCACAAGCCTCTTGCGCGAATTGCTTGTCGGGGAATGCACTGTCAATCAAGGACCGAGGATACAAATATATGAACCAGGTTATCGAGTTTATTAATTATTATTATTATTATTATTCTGGGTTCTGAAGCAACCACAACTGGTTCGGTTTGCATGCTGCCCTTAAGCGGCAAAGAAAACTTGGGATGAATCAAATGTCGGATTTCCTGCCGGAGCAGGAGGATGAACTAAGAGACCTCCAAGATCCCTTCCAGCTTTGTTATTCGGTTAAACATGGCTACGGTGTATCCGTAACAACAGTTATATCCTGGGATGCAAAGCAGGAAACTCACTTCCAGCTCTATAAATGTATAACTACTTTAATGGAAACCTTGAACCGGCTGAATGCCGGTTTGGTATGCCAGATTGGTATTCCTACATTCATTCTCCACCCCCCTCCTTAGGGGAAAAAAAAAAAAAAAGAACCTCACCACTTCGAACGTTCCCGGTGCCACAATCAAGTTGTCAATCACATTGTTGATCTTGGTGACCAGCGAAAGAATGGAGGCCTAATTTGGAAGAAGAAGAAGTGGAAGAGGAGGAAGGAGGAGAAGAGGAAGAGGAAGAAGGAGAAAGCAATAAAAGGCTTAATTCTCCACCCCTCTCAGCGTGTTCAAAATAGAAAAATGAAAAGAATTACGCTCAAATTTTTAATATTCCACCGCCGACTTTAACCAACATATTTTTTTAAAAAAATTACGCTGGGGCCACCTTGGAGGTGGGGGTGGGGAGACACACACCTGTTCAGCGGACGATGGTGCCAGATCCTGATTTCTCTTCAGCAAAGCTTCACTGAAAGCGGTTTCGTCAGGAGCCGGCTTCACCCGGGGGAAGGCCATCTCGCACTGAAGGCAAGAAAAGATCCCATTGAGGAAGGGGGGGTTTGGGATCCCACTGCCCACATCTCCTGCCTTTTTTTAGACGGTCCAGTTCGATCATTTTTTCCCCCAAAACCTTCCACCCTGGAGGCAGCCAAAACCCACTTACCACATAGAAGTCAAAGGGGATGTGAGGTACAAAAGGCCGGAACCTGGAACAGAGGAAAGGAGAGATGTGAGGCTCCACCACCTACTTTGTCTGATCTCCGTTGGATGATAATCTCCCCTCCTCAAAGGTAAAGGTTCCCCTTGCACATGTGTGCCAGTCGTTCCCGACTCTAGGGGGCAGTTCTCATCCCTGTTTCAAAGCCGAAGAGCCAGCGCTGTCCGGAGACATCTCCGTGGTCATGCGGCCGGCATGACTCAACGCCAAAGGTGCATGGAATGCTGTTCCCTTCCCACCAAAATTGGTCCTTATTTTTTCTACTTGCATTTTTTTTACGTGCTTTCGAACTGCTAGGTTGGCAGAAGCTGGGACAAGTCACGGGAGCTCGCCCCGTTACGAGGCACCAGGGATTCGAACCTCCGAACTGCCGACCTTTCGATCGACAAGCTCAGCGTCTGAGCCCCTGCGTCATTTTAAGAGTTCCTCAAAGAATAGCTTTATTGGATTGGCGCAAGCTTGGTTGAAAACCAACTCTGAGCAGGGTTCAATTTCCATAGCTGCAAACTGCACCGATATTTGCAGTTTTAGAGTTTAAAAGCATCCAAAGTTCTCTAGGCTTGCTGCTCTGGGTTGTAGGCACCCCTTTGTTAAGTAAATCCCTCCCCACCCCCCCGATAGGATTTACCCGCTGCCAGGGCCTCCCCGAGACCCAAAGCGTCCGCCGCGTCCACGGCCTCGGTCGCCCCTGAAAGAAACAGAGGAAGAGGGGGGGAAAATTAGCCAAGATAAGGTTGTGTTTTCTGTACATTGTTCGTTTACGTCAATTGCTGGATGTGGGAGAGTTGAAAGTTAAAAATTTTGTAGCCCACCGAATGGGTCTTTTCATGGCACAGCTCGGCTGAATGTCTCTTTTATTTTTATTTTATGGCTAACTCTCCCATCTGCTCGATCCCTTTTTGGGCTCCCGCCTACCCACCCACCCGGCTGCTGGAAAGGTTCGGTCTAAACTTCCTGAGGCCTGGAAGAGAGCCAGAGCCGTCCGTCCGTCCCTCCTCTGGGCTGGTCAGACCCCCAGACCCCCACACACGCCCCCTTGCCTTCCGGACAGAACCTTGCAAGAACTGGCGGAGGGTCCATTGCATTCAGCTAATCCAACACCTCTTCCAAGCATAAAACAGGGCAAGGAGACGCAGGTGGTCTTCTCTGGACGTTATCGGGGTCCCAGCATCTGGCATTTTTATAGAGGGGAGGGGGATCCGTCTTGTCTGCAGGGCTTCCATCCCCTGCTTGCTCCACACCAATAGACAGTCCCCACCAACATAGTGGGCCCTCCCCTCCGTAGTTTGGAGGGGAGGGGGAGATAAGAGCCTTTGCAAGCCCAACACCAGGACCCCAAAAAGCCAGCTTTCCTTCTGTTTCTTCCCCCCACCCCCAAGAGGCACTCCTTTTCAGCCATTCTGGGTGGGGGGATCTTTCCAGACCAGCCACCCCAAACGAGAGGCAACAGACTTACGTCTCATCCAAAGGGGGGGAAACCAGTGGAGAAATATGAAATATATAAAAGAAACTCATAAATCAGAAAGGCTGCTGACTCTTGGATTCCAGAAGGACAGTTTTCCCTAATTATTTGGGGGTCCCTCCCCCTCCCCCACCCAAGGAAGCCAAGAGTCATCACAGGCTGAGCAAAGAGCCTCTAGGGTTTCTGTAGGTCGGGGCGGGGGTGGGGGGTCCATCTCCAAACATAGCAACTTTAAAAAGACTTTTGTGGACTTCAACTCCCAGAATTCCTCAGCCAGCATCATCTAGGTTTTTATTTATTAAGATTCCAAGCTAGAGCTAGGATTGCTCCGGGGAGGCCGATGGATACATGAAGCAAGGATTTGGGGGGGGGGAGGGGTATTTTCTCCTGCCAGAGGTGTGGAGATCCCCTCTCAGGATTATTTCTTACCAGGATAAAACGAGACATATCACAACATTTAAAAACAATTTCAAACCTATCAAATACCTTGGCGTTACTTTACCGTTTTGTTTATCGTTTTGTTATTACCATTATCACTATCAATGATAGGTTACTATTGTTATAGCAATATAGCAACATTATGTTATACATTATGTTATAATATTAACAGTATTGCTATTATTATTATTGCTATTATTATTGCTGCTATTACTTTATTATTATTATTATTATTATTATTATTATTATTATTATTATTATTATTATTATTATTATTTATATGCCGCCCTTCTCAGGAAACTCAGAGCGGCTTACAATGCGTTAAGCAATAGCCTTCATACTTTTGTATATTTATACAAAGTCAGCTTGTTGCCCCCACAATCTGGGTCCTCAATCTACCTACCTTAGAAAGGATGGAAGGCTGAGTCAACCTTGAGCCTGGGGAGATTCAAACTTACAGTAATTGCAGGCAGCTGAATGTTCTTTCTTTCTTTCTTTCTTTCTTCTTTTTTTTAAAATTAGATTTATATGCCGCCCTTCTCCGGAGACTCAGGGTGGCTTACAATGCGTTAAGCAATAGCCTTCATACTTTTGTATATTTATACCAAGTCAGCTTATTGCCCCCACAATCCGGTCCTCAATTTACCCACCTTAGAAAGGATGGAAGGCTGAGTCAACCTTGAGCCTGGCTAGGATTGAACTGGCAGTATTGCTTATTATTATTACTATATTATTATTGCTATTATTGCTGCTATTGCTATTACTATATTATTATTGTTGCTATTATTATTGCTATTATTATTGCTGCTATTGCTATTATTATTACTATATTATTGTTGTTGCTATTATTATTGCTATTATTATTGTTGCTATTATTATTGCTATTATTATTGCTGCTATTGCTATTATTATTGCTATTGCTATTATTATTACTATATTATTGTTGTTGCTATTATTATTGCTATTATTATTGCTGCTATTGCTATTATTGTTACTATATTATTATTATTGTATTATTGCTGCTATTGCTATTATTACTATATTATTGTTGATTATTATTATTGCTATTATTATTGCTGCTATTGCTATTGCTATTGCTATTGCTATTATTATTATTATTATTATTATTATTATTATGGACCCGAAGACCACAAACCATTCAAAACATCAAAAAAAAAAACCCTGCCTCTCCTGGCTCCCCCCTCCCCCTTCCTCAGGTAGACTGCTGCTGTTTTTGGAGGCTCTACTTTCCTGCTCTCTCTCTCTCCCTCCCCCTCCCCCCCATCCGGGACTACAACTCCCATCTCTCGGGGACGATGGGAGTTGTAGTCCAAGACGCCGAATATCCAGGCAAGCCTTCCCCCAACCGAAAGCTACCTGGGGAGGGGGGTTGGGGACGATGGGAGTTGTACTCCTTTCACGTGCTTTTTCCCCCCTCCCCCCTCAGGATGGAAGGCCTCGATTCTTCCCCCCCCTCCCCCCACTTTCTCCTCAGGCCTCACCTCATGTCTTTTCCCGTCAGAGGAAAGAACCGTCTCCGCTCCGGGCTGAGGCGGGGAAAACGATTCCCGGCGAGCCGCGCTCGGAAAAAAAGAGCAAGGAAAAAAAAAGCGAGCGAGGAATCTGAAAGAAAAGCCACCCGGCCCCCGCTTCAGCACTCGCCGCTTCGCCCACTTCGCAACAAGCCGCGCCGCGATTGGACGCGGGGCTGAGTAAGCAGGCTCGCTATAGGTTGTTCTGGCGCCTCGCCCGTTTTAACCAATCGGGGCAGTTTTATTTTACCCCCTCGTCCTTCACTTGAAAGCTATTGGTCTTTCTATCTGTCTGTCCCCGATGAACGCCGCTTGCCCCAACAAAGGGAAAATGTAGCCAATGAGAAGGCGGCGAGCGGGAAGGCGGTTAACCAATCCCGAAGAGAGTCGTGGGCGGGCGATTCCGACTGTCGACGCATGCGCGGGGCGGGAAACCTGTACTTTTTAATAACAAGACTCCATTCAGGGCTTGAAAATGTTTACTACGCATGTGCCTCAGTCCTTCATAATAGATTGAAAGAGGGCAGATTCTCCAAGAAGCAGAGTGGCGCAGCGGAAGCGTGCTGGGCCCATAACCCAGAGGTCGATGGATCGAAACCATCCTCTGCTAATCTTAATTTTTTCCCCCCTTTTCTTCTACCTCCTTAAATTATCCAAAATAATTTAAGATAAATTTAGAAAACCCGATGCACCTTTTTTTAAAGTCCTTCAGTTGGATGCTTGGCTTATTATTTGTGCGTTTAAGGCTTTAACTTTTGCATTCTGGGCATCCCTAAGGATGATGGATACAGCCAGAAAACTACATCCCAAAAATTTTCCTTTAAAAAAAAAAAAAACGGGGATCCCTTTCCTCCCCCCCCCCCTTCTGCATCTAGGTGTGTTTTCTTGGGTCTTTCCCCCAGCTCTGCCTTTTTCCACCCCTATCTGGGTTCTTACTTTATTTTAAATTTTAATGACCTTAGTTTTCCCTCTGCATTACATTATATGGTATGCAATTCAATGGGTAAATAAGACTTTAAAAGCTGATTTGTGTGTGTGTTATCTGGTAATTTAATTGTGCAGAATCCTAGTTTATTTGATTGATTTTTTTTCCTCTTTTTTTTTTAAAAAAAAGAAAACTCTGCTTTGCATAATAGCTGGAGGAAGAATCCAGCTGAACCCAGAAGCTGGCTCAATTGATCCATTCAAGAATTGGTGCCTGGATCCCTGATCTAAAACTCAATTCCTGTTTCATTTCATTTTCATTTCATTTTTTTCCTCCTCTGGGTTAAAATTAGTGCAGAGCCAAAGGCCGGCCGGCAGAGGGCGCGTTTGTCCTTCCAATCGTCTCTTTAACCCCCTTTTGATCTGCTCCCACCTTTTCCCATGCAGGGCAGGATAAACGGGGGCTGGGGTGTGCCCGATGGGGCGGGGTGGATGATTCCCCTTCCCGGGCCAAAGAAATGCCAAATAAATCCTCCTAAAACATGGTTTTCCCAGGGTTTTGACAGGGCAAATAGATCACCTAGATTTGCCCTGTCAAAACTCTGGGAAAACTTGTTTTAGGAGGATGTATTTTTTTTTCTGCATTTTCTCAGTTTCTGCATTTTTGCAGAAATTGGAAGCTGAAGAATTGTCTTTGCTCGCTAAATCTGCAGCCCATTCCTTGCTTATCTCTCTTATCTGTCAATCTTATCTACCATTTACCCATCTATATTTCTAAATTCCTACCTATACATCCATTCATCGATACGTCCATCCATATCTATACATCCATCCATCTAGTTATATTTCTCTCTCATCTATCTATCTATCCATCTATATATTTATATTCCTATCTATCCACCTATGTATATTTCTCTCTCTCATCTATTTATCTATCTATTTATCTATCATTATCTATCTATCTATCTATCTATCTATCTATCCATCTATATATCTATATTCCTATCTATCCACCTATCTATATTTCTCTTTCTCATCTATCTATCTATCTATCTATCTATCTATCTATATCTATCTATCTATCTATCTATCATCTATCATTATCTATCTATCTATCTATCTATCTATCTATCTATCTATCTATCTATCTGTCTATCTTCCTATCTATCCACCTATCTATATTTCTCTCTCTGATCTATTTATCCATCCATCCATCTAGCTATATTTCTCTCATCTATCTATCTGTCCATCTATCTATATTCCTATCTATCCACCTATGTATACTTCTCTCTCTGATCTATTTATCCATCCATCCATCTAGCTATATTTCCCTCTCATCTATCTATCTATCTATCTATCTATCTATCTATCTATCTATCTATCTATCTATCTATCTATCTATCTATCTATCTATCTATCTATCTATCTATCTATCATCTATCTATCATCTATCTATCTATCATCAATCTATTTATCATCAATCTATCCATCCATCATCTATATTTCTATCATCTATCCAACTATTTCTATCCATCTTTTTATCTATCTACCCACCCATCTTTCTTCTATCTTTCTATCTATCATCTATCTGTGTCTATCTCTATAATCCATCTACCTAATTTTTCTTCTACTCTGTCTCTCTCTATCCTATTTATTTATCTATTTACCCAGCCATCCATCCATATTCCTATATTTCTATCATCTATCCATCTATTTCTAGCCATCCTTTTATCTATCTATCCCCCCATCTATCTTTATATCTATCATCTATCTGTGTCAATCTATCTCTATAACCAATCTACCTAATTTTTCTTCTAATCTGTCTCTCCATACTATTTATCGATTTAGCCATCTATCTCACCCAACTATTCATCTTCTGTCTTATCTGTCAGTCATATCGATCTATCACCTACCCACCTACCCACTTACTTATTTATTAAATACATTTACCCCTCATCTCATATCCAACGAGGGCAGATGGCTTCTGATAGCATAAAATCAGTGTTTTTCAATCTTGGCAACATGAGGGATCTTCAGCTGTCAGAATTCCCCAGCCAGCACGGATGGACTTCAGCTCCCAATTTCTGGCTAGGGAATTCCGAGAGTTAAAAGTCCAACACATCGTCAAGGCATCAAGGTTAAGAAACGGCGGTTTAAATGTGATGTACCTGATAGGATTAATCAATCCCTCCGCAAAACACCAACGGAGAATTCCTAAATTCCCTTATTCCAACTTGGAGTTTGCGGCGTTTAAGAAAAGCTAAAACTGGACATGTTTGCTAGGAACAAGTGGCAACTCTTGGGAAATGCGTCTGCCACCCACCTGAGTCCATGGAAGTGCCCCTGAGGCTGCTGTGTATATTTACTCAAAAGTAAATTATTCATCACCTTCATTTCTGACTAAGGGTACTTAGAATCCCATTTGAGCTACCGCTGAAATTTGAAGTGAAGATTTACGGCAAAATAAGGTGGAAAAAACTGATGGGGTGCAGATAATCAATTTACCGCCACAACTGAGCCCAGAATTTCTGTTGTAAGTTTGAAAAATGGTCCTTTTTTTCAGTGCCGTGGTAAGGAGCCTCCTCTTCTTTTAACGACCCCCGTAATCCCTTGCGGGGTAAAATCTGGGCGACTGAATAGAGCTGAGTGTTTTATTGGCCGGATGCCTTTCCCGACGCCAGGGCAGAGTTTTGTTCGGCAGATCTATTCTCATTGTGCCCAGAGAGAGAAATAGCAGCCTCTAACTAGGATCAAACTTACAGCCTCCTGGTTGTGAGGCGAGAGGCTCAACCACTAGGCCATCCTTTTTTTTTTTCAGTTCCGTTGTAATTGTGAATAGTCACTAAACGAATTGCGCTTGTAAGTGGCCTGGAGGAATTCAAATGATGTGAAGTTTCTCTTGCAGAATAAGCGTTGATCTAATTGGGGGAGCCTTTAAAATCCTGGGTGGTGGGGGGGGAATGAATCTGCTTTGGTACTTCGATTCTTTTTTACCTTTTCAAAGAAATCTCGTTAAAAACAAACAAACAACAACAAAAAACCTCAGCAGGATGCTGGATTAATGATCAACCATAATCCCCAATAAGAGCAAACTCTTAAAAAAGAAAAGAAACCCACTTAAATTAACCTGTGCTGGCCGAGGATTTTTATCGCCTTCGTTCCCAAGTTGGTTGCAGAGGAAGAGAAAAACCAATTTCCTGTCTGTGGCTTTTTATGAGAGAACGTGGAAACCCAACAAACAAATAAATAAACAAACTGGGGGGGGAAAAAAGTGCTTTAGAGAATTGTATAAAGTGGGAAGGAAACCTTTTAAAGGGCATCTAGTCTGCCCCTCTGCAAGGGGAAGGAAAACCGGTTTTAACTCTCTGGAAGAAGCAACTGGCGAGAGTCTTCAAACGTCTCTGGAGATCGAAAATTATCATGCATCCATTTCTGTGAAGGAAGAACATTCTGGAATAAAATGCCGTTTTTAAAATTTCAAGATATGTGAAAGTCTTGGGATATCTTTCTGCCTGCCTGCCTGTTTGTCTGATCTGTCTTATTTATCTGTCTGTCTGTCTATCTATCTATGTCACACTATCTCTCTCTTTTCTTCATCTCTGTCATTATCTATCTATCTACCCATCTGTCTGTCCAGCCACCAATCCTCTGTCACACCCTCTCTTTTTATCTATCATCTATCTATCATCTGTCAATCTATCTATATCTTCTCTCTCACACACAATCTATCATCCCTCTATATCTATCTATCTATCTATCTATCTATCTATCTATCTATCTATCTATCTATCTATCTATCTATCATCTATCTATCTATCTATCTATCTATCTATCTATCTATCATCTATCTATCTATCTATCATCTATCTATCTATCGCTGATCTATTTATATCTATCTGTCGCTACCTATCTCCCTCTCTCTGTATCTCTCTCTTCTCTTTTCTCTCTCTTATCTATCTATCTATCTATCTATCTATCTATCTATCTATCTATCTATCTATCTATCTCTATCTATCTATCTATCTATCTATCTATCTATCTATCTATCTATCTATCTATCTATCTATCTATCTATATCTATCTATCATTTCTCTGTGTCACACTATCTCTTTTCTTTACCTCTGTCATTATCTGTCTGTCTGTCTGTCTGTCTATCTATCTATCTATCTATCTATCTATCCGTTCAGGCACCAATCCTCTGTCACACCCTCTCTTTTTATCTATCATCTATCTATCATCTGTCAATCTATCTATAACTTCTCTCTCACACACAATCTATCATCCCTCTATCTATCTATCTATCTATCTATCTATCT
Organism: Coluber constrictor foxii; assembly: GCA_038048745.1. Lineage (NCBI taxonomy): Eukaryota > Metazoa > Chordata > Lepidosauria > Squamata > Colubridae > Coluber > Coluber constrictor. The sequence goes on from CM075975.1 coordinate 14,302,379, forward strand.
ATCTATCTATCTATCTATCTATCTATCTATCTATCTATCATCTATCTATCTATCTATCTATCTATCTATCTATCTATCTATCATCTATCTATCTATCTATCTATCTATCTATCTATCTATCATCTATCATCTGTCTGTCTGTATATCTTTCTATCTCATCTATCTATCCACCCACCCACCCATTTTCTATCTATCCTTTATCTATCAATATCATCTATCATAATTTATTTATCATCTCTCACCTATCTCTCTCTCTAGCTGTCTGTCTATCATCATTTATCTATCATCTATCATTTATCAAATATGGGAGGTTGGATTACAAGGTCCCTTCCAACTTTTGTTATTCTGTTCTGTTCAATCTCTATCGTCTCTCTCTCTCTCCCCCTCCATCTCTCTCTCTCTCATATCTATCCATCTATCTATGAATCAATTCATTGCCTCAGTAACCTTAATGTTTTCAAAAAAGCCAAGTTGCTTGCAAACGAAATGAATTGGGGGGGGGAGGGAGGGGCGAGGAAGGAATTAACATTGTTTCCACTTCCCCCCCCCCCAAAAAAAGTTAGAACCCTCTTCATACCTGGGAAACCTTTCGCCTGGCGCTGTGCCGTGCCTCTTCCCAAAATCGGCAAAGAGCCGCAAAACGAGTTTTTAATCAATGCCCAAGATTGCAAAGGAAAGGATTTGGGCTTAATTTAGGATCCCAGGGGATTTTTTTTAAATAAAAAAAAGGGGGGCAGGAAGATGTTATCTGGGGATAAGCCTTGCCCACCAAATTACCCCCTTTTTTTCCCGGTGGGGAGGAGGAGGAGGGGCTGCCTGGCCAGGAAGGGGTTAAACTTAAGCTGCTTGGCTGATGATAGCAAAGCCCTTTGCTCTGTTCAACCAGGAGGAGGGAAAAGGGAAAAAAAAAAAAGACTCCCACAATCTGGACGTTTCAGTCATTCCTGCCCCGTCCGAGCTTCGGGAAGGAAGGAGAGGCGGGCGCCGCAGGAGTTGGGGACCCCAGGGATCGCCAGGCGTGCCCACCAAAGACTGGGCGGCTGGAGAAAGCAACTTGGGGGTGATCCCTGTCTGTGCCAGAGAGGCAGATCCAGGAGGGGAGTGAGTACCCCCAAAGCAGGAGAGTGGGCAAGTTTGGGCATCAGTTCCAGATGGACACGGTGTGTGAACCCCGCCAGCTGCATGCCACCGCTCAGTGGGTTGTTGCCTAGGAAGGAATTTGGGGAAGGGGAGGAATTAAGAGTTGGGGGGGTCTCTCTCTGTACCCCTTGCAAGAACTAGAAGTCTGGGGAGGTCTCTTGTTAAAGGAAGGAGTGTGGGGGGCAGCTGGGGGGCACGGCCGGGGCACAGTTGGGGCCCCATGGAGGTTGTGATGCTGGCGTGGACACTGCTGGCCGTCTTGACTCTGTGGGATCGGGCCGACGGCGCCAACCTCACCCTGGCCGTCATCCTGCCACGCCACAACACCACCTACCCGTGGGCCTGGCCACGGGTCGGCCCGGCCATCGAGCTGGCCATCGAGAAGCTGAACGCCCAGCCTGACCTCTTACCGGGCTACAGGGTGCAGCTGGTTTTCGCCAACAGCGAAGACAGTCAAGGGGTATGTTCGGACATTACGGCCCCGCTCGCCGCCGTGGACCTGAAGATGGCCGACAACCCCCACGCCTTCGTGGGACCGGGCTGTGTCTACACCACGGCACCCGTGGCCCGCTACACCAGACATTGGGGCCTGCCCCTGGTGACGGCGGCGGCCGAGGCCATCGGCTTCGACGTCAGAGGGGACCAATATGCCTTGGTGACCCGCACAGGAGCCAGCCACAGCAAGCTGGGTGAGTTCGGGGTCAGCCTCAGCCGGCATTTCAACTGGAGCAGCCGGGCCATGTTGCTCTACTGGGAGAACAAGGAGGATGACCGGCCGTGTTTCTTCACCGTCGAGGGTCTCTACCTCAAACTGCCTTCCTTCCACAACATGACGATCAAGGACGTCCCTTTCATGGACACTAATTACACCGACCTCATCCAGGACATCAAGGAGAAAGCTCGGAGTAAGTTCCCCGCCGATACTGGGTCATCCGTACGTGCTTGACCTCTGGGATGAAGGAGGAGGAGGAGGAGCAATGGGGACCCCCTTCTCTTCTTTTTTAAAGGGGGCTGGGGAGCAGGGAAAGCACTTGGCGGGTTCTCAGAGGGACTCTTGCCCGAGTTTGGTCGGCATCTAGAGAAGGAACTCCTTGTCCTGCGGAAGATCAGGTGGGATCTCGGAGGTCCTGCCTCCAGGGTCTTCCTTGGGCCCACGAGCCTGTTTTCCAAGCTTGGGAGGGAGGGAGGGTCCAAAGAGTTGCCTCTGAGCATGGCCAGAAAGCTTCCCTTCACCAGCGGAGCCGACGGATGTTGTGCGACTCGCTTAACAACCTCCTTGCTTAGGAAGGAAATTCTGTGCGACTCACTTATCAACCTCCTCGCGTAGCAACGCAAATTCTGGTCTCTATTGTGGCTGTTAGTTGAGGAGTACCTGTATCGGGGAGGATTGAGCTAAAAAGCCCGTGCGGGCCAGCTCAATTTTCCATGGCACGCATCATCCCCCTTTCCTCCTCAAACTTCCTCTCTTTCGCCTGGTGTGAGTTGTGTTGTCATCTGCAGAGTTGTTATTTCAGGATCTGGCTTCTTTTCTCAGGAATGTTCCCAGACGCTCCCCAGGCCCACTCCTCAAAAAAGGGACTTGCAAAACCCGTAAATCTTAAACTCGAGGAATTAATATCCAGAGCTCCGCCGTTATGCTGAGTTTTTACTTATTTTTTTTTTTTGGTCTTGCAAAATATATATATATATATATATATATATATATTGCCATTCCGATATCCTCCCTCGCAGCCCGAACAGCTGGCTGGTTGATTCCTCCTGGCAGGGAAAAGTCAGGAAATAAATATAAATCAATTTATCAGCCCTTGACAGAATTGGACCCCGAGGCGCGTATATATACAGTCTCTCCATCCGCACGGGTCGATCCGAAGACTCCGCGAAGGCCTTGGGATGGGGAATCATCCCAGCTGAGAACTGAAAAAGAAATATATCTCTTTTTTTGGGGAGGGGTGAGGGAGAAAAATCGATTTAAAAAATCGATTTTGCAGCTTTATCCGAACTCTGTATGTGTGCCTGTTAACCTGTCCGCTTGGATTTCTGCACGGGTTACCTGATCCGAGGGAAGCTTGCTTGCAAAGGCGGCTCCCCAATTGAGGAATTCTGGCTTCCTTGCACTGTTGCACAATTGTGTGTGTGTATATGTGTGTGGGGGGTGGGTGGGGGGAGAGAATTGTGTTTGTATGCGCTGGCAGGCATGTTCCTGCGTAGCCAACAGGTCCCCTCCTGTTCTCCTGCCCTTTGCTTTCGGCTGTTTCCTGCTGATTTTAAAAGCTGCCCGATAAGGGATTGTTTGCTAGCAGGATCTTAAGGAAGGGAGGGTCCTTTGAGGTCATCTGTCCCATCCCTTTGCGATTCAAGGCGAGAGGTCCTGGCCGAGGACTTCTCGCCTCGGTTTCCTGGCCGAGTTACCCAGCTTCCGTTTCCGGATTTCCAAGGATGGATAATAACATAATAATACAACTATAATAATAATAATAACAACGTAACTCCAACAACGTGGAATTTAATAGGGAAGAAAAGCAAGCTTTTACACCTGAGCAGGAAAAACCAGAGGCACAAGGAGAGGTTAGGTGAAACTTAGCTCAAAAATATGACAGGGACCTTGGAGTCCTAGTAGATGATCCTTTAAACCGGAGCCAGAAGTGTGCAGCAAAAAAAGCGAATACGATCCTGGGTTGCATAAATAGAGGCATAGAAGCAAAATTACGTGACGTATTAGTCCCACTTTATAAAGCCTTAATAAGGCCATCCCTGGAATCCTGCATCCAGTTTTGGTCCCCACATTACAAAAAAAAGACGTGGAGACTCTAGAAAGAGTTGCAGAGAAGAGCAACCAAGAGGATGAGGGGACTGGAGGCTAAAACATACGAAGGACGGCTGCAGGAACTGGGGATGGCTAGTTTAAGGAAAAGAAGGACCAGGGGAGACAGGATAGCCGTCTTCCAATATCTCAGGGGCTGCCCCAAAAGAAGAGGGAGTCAAGCTATTCTCCAAAGCCCCGGAAGGCCGGAGAAAGAAGCCACGGGTGGAAACACAGCAAGGAGAGAAGCCACCTGGAATGAAGGAGAAAGTTCCTAATAGAAAGAAGAATTAATCAATGGAACCGCTTGCCACTAGAAGTTGTGGGCGTGCTCCATCGCTGGGAGTTTTTAAGAAGAGACTGGACAGTCATTGGTCTGAAGTGGTTTAGTTTGGGGTCTCCTGCCTGATTAAGGATGTGGGGTGGATGTGGGTCCCCCTGGCACGAAACTTCACCCTGACTGGGTAGCAGCTGACGTCGCTTGCAATATTCAGCAAAATCCTATTATTATTATTATTATTATTTGCAATGTTCTCTCCTGGATCTGAGCAAATTTGCTGCTTCGTTTCGCCTAATGGGAGGATGTGGACGGTCGCACCTTCCTGGAAATGATTTTAATCAATTGTTCCCCGTACAATTGAAGGTTCTGGTGAGTTAGCCCTGGTTTATTTGCTGAGAGGATTTATAGGCGGCCTGGATCGGTGATGATCCGGGTCAGTTGACGAAATGCAATCATAAAGGCACCGGCTCTACTTGGAAAAAAATTGGGGAGGGGAGAGGAGGGGAATCAATGAAAGCCAAAATATCACATCCGAATCTGGAGGTTTTGGGGGTGCGTAAGCATGTTCTAGGAACGGTGCAAACCTCTCTCTCCGTGTCTATCTATCATCTCTCTCTCTCTCTCTCTCTCTCTCTCTCTCTCTCTCTCTCTCTCTCTCATATCTATCTGTCTGTCTGTCTGTCTGTCTGTCTATCACTTTTCTCTCTCATATCTGTCTCTCTCATTCATCTGTCATATATCTCTCTCATCTCTTTCATATCTATTTGTCTGTCTCTATCATCTCTCTCTCCTCTCTCTCTATCAATCTATTTATTTATCATCTCTCTCTCTGTCATCTCTCATATCTATCTGTCTGTCTAGCTCTTTCATGTCTCTCTCTCATATCTAACTGTTGGTCTGTATCATCTCTCTCTCTCTCTCTCTCATATCTCTCTCTCATCTCTCTCATATCTATTTGTCTATCATCTCTCTCTCTCCTCTCTCTATCATCTATCTGTCTGTCTGTCTATCATCTGTCTCTCATCTCTCTCTATCAATTTATTTTATCATCTCTCTTTCTCTCGCTCGCTCTATGATCTCTCATATTTATCTGTCTGTCTATCTCATCTCTCTCATCTCTATCTATTGGTCTGTATCTCTCATCTCTCTCTCTCTCATATCTGTCTGTCTCTCATATATCTCTCTCATCTGTCTCAACTCTGTCTGTCTCTCTCTCTCCTCTCTCTCTCCTCTCTCTCTATTTATCATCTCTCTCTCATCTTTCTCATCTCTCATATCTATCTCATCTCTCTCTCTCTCTCTCTCATATCTGTCTGTCTCTCATATATCTCTCTCATCTGTCTCAACTCTGTCTGTCTTTCTCTCCTCTCTCTCTCCTCTCTCTCTGTTTATCATCTCTCTCTCATCTTTCTCATCTCTCATATCTATCTCATCTCTCTCTCTCTCTCTCTCTTTCATATCTGTCTGTCTCTCATATATCTCTCTCATCTGTCTCAACTCTGTCTGTCTTTCTCTCCTCTCTCTCTCCTCTCTCTCTATTTATCATCTCTCTCTCATCTTTCTCATCTCTCATATCTATCTCATCTCTCTCTCTCTCTCTCTCTCTCTCTCTCTCTCATATCTGTTTGTCTGTCTGTCTCTCATCTCTATCTGTCGGTCTGTCGGTCTCTCTCTCTCATCTCTCTCTCTCATCTCTCTCTCATTCTCTCTCTCATATCTGTCTGTCTATCTCTCTCATCTCTATCTATCTGTCTGTGGTCTGCCTCTCTCTTGCATCTCTCTCTCTCATATCTATCTATCTATCTATCTATCTATCTATCTATCTATCTATCTATCTATCTATCTATCTATCTATCTATCTATCTATCTATCTATCATCTATCTATCTATCTTTATCTCTCTCTCTCACCTCTCTCAAAGGATTGTAGCATATGAAAGGCTTGGAAATAGCCGAGCCCCCAACCCTGGTTGGGAGAAGGGCTGAAAATTGCTTTTCCCCTCTCTTGCAAGTCAGCAAAACAGGAAAAAGCTGGCTCGGGCAGGGGGCTGCTGGCATGTGCCGGGACCCCACCCGGGGGACAGAGCGTGTCCCTTGACCTTGGTTGCCGGTGTCGGGAAGGACGCTCGGCAGGAAAATAACAGGATGTCTCTCGGCCCGAGGCCCAGCGAGCGATTGCAAAAAGGGGAAAAGAGCGAAAGTCCATCCCACCTCCTTTTGCCAGGTGTGCAATGGGTATAAGGGGGTGCCCACCTGGGCTGGCACCTTTTCATCTCTTTATGCGAACGGTGGCAATGCCAGCAGGGGTTGGGAGCAATCCTGGGTTTGCAAGGATGCAGCAAACCAACATGGTCCCCAATCATGGTTAGTTGGTGACGTCTGGGGTGCCACCCTGTGATGCATTTGATGCTCGTGGCTGGTTTTCCTGCTGTTTCCATCGTGGATTCGAGGGAGAGCTGGATTCTTACTCCTAAGGGGATCTTGTGGCAGGGAGTTCCAGAGGAAAAATTGGACATTGTCCAAAGAAGCTTTGAGCCCTCCCGGTTCCTTCTTGGGGTCCGTTTCATTAAACTCCAGGAGCTTCAGGGAGGTCAGACTGGTTCCCACACCCACAAACTCCGAATCGTGGTTATTTTTGTACGATGGCATAAACCACTTTTCCACTGGCATAAACAAGGAGTAAGTGGTGGACAAACCCTTAATGGTGGTTCCTTCCCGAGTCTCCAGGGTGAAAGCTACTCCTAGGAAAAGGCGCAAGGGTCTTCTTTTGCAAAAAGAAGAAAAAAAGTGAATTTAATTTCATTTTAGGATGGTTCTGCTGGTTGAAGCAAAACGGAGCTCGTTCGAATGTCCTTTTCAGCTCCGTTTTTTCCTCCTCCGCCCCAGCTGAATTTTTTTCTCCTTGCTGCCCAGGGTTTTGCCAAGCGGGGGGGTCAGGCTCTGCCCGGGAGAGGAGGGCAGGTTGCTAGGTTTTTATCGTGCCTGGCAGCTCGGCTGGCCGGCTCTCCCAATGGGGGAAGCATTGGCTGCTTCCTTACAAAGAGTCATCCAGAGGTATTTGTCAAAGCTGACAAGCTCAGGGGAAGGAGAAAGGAGGAAAGAAGAAAGAGGAAAGAGAAAGGAGAAAGGAGGAAAGGAGAAAGGAGGAAGGAGGAAAGAGGAAGAAGGAAGGAGGAAAGGAGGAAGGTGGAAAGGAGGAAGGAGGAAAGAGGAAGAAGGAAGGAGGAAAGTGGAAAGGAGGAAAGGAGAAAAGAGGAAGGAGGAAAGGGGAAAGGAGAAAGAAAGGAGAAAGGGAAGGGAGTGAAAAAAGAGGCCTGGCAACTGACTCATACTTATGACAGTCACAGCTACCCAGGGTCACATGATCCAAACAACTGTGTAACTCACTTAAGCAGGAATCACTGAACACATATATTATATTATATATATATTATATATATATATATATAATCTATCTAACTTTCTCTCTTTCTCTCCCTATATACACACACACACACACACACACACACACATTCTATGTCTATCTTTTATCATCTGTATCTATCCTTCCATCTGTCTATCAAACTCTATCATCTATTTATCATCTATGTATCTATTATTATCTTCCCCATCTCTCTTATTTGTCACCTCTGTCTAGCTGTCTTTCTATCCCTCCATCGCTATCAAACTCTATCATCTATGCATTTATCCTGTTTTTGTCTAAGTGTCTGTCTGTCTCCATCCATTATCTATCTATCTATCTATCATTATCTATCTATCTATCATTATCTATCTATCTATCATCTATATCATCTTTCTATCTATCTTCCATCTATCTATCTATCTATTTTTCTATCTATCTATCTATCTATCTATCTATCTATCTATCTATCATCTATCTATCTATCTATCTATCTATCTATCTATCTATCTATCTATCTATCTATCTATCTATCATTATCTATCTATCTATCATCTATATCATCTATCTATCTATCTATCTATCTACTATCTATCTATCTATCTATCTATCTATCTATCTATCTATCTATCTATCTATCTATCATCTATCATCTATCTATATCATCTATCTATCTATCTATCTATCTATCTATCTATCTATCTATCTATCTATCTACTATCTATCTATCTATCTACTATCTATCTATCTATCTATCTATCTATCTATCTATCTATCTATCTATCTATCTACTATCTATCTATCTATCTACTATCTATCTATCTATCTATCTATCTATCTATCTATCTATCTATCTATCTATCTATCTATCTATCTATCTATCTTTTTTTTTACGGCTGACAGAGCAGGAACCAAAGATTGTGAACTGGGCAGGGAGTCCCAAAACCGGATCAGATCCAAATGTCCCAACTCTTTAACGACATACCGGAAGGGCTGGGGACGATGGGCTTTGTCGTCTGATCTTTGACACCATCGGTGTGTGTGCGTGTGTGGTGGAGAAAGCATCCTACGCACCGAATGCAAAGGATTTTAAAGACACGGCCCCCCCACCCTCCAGCCCCTTGGCTCTTCCATCCCGGGGTCTCCCCTTGTGCCGATGTGTGAGTCGTTGTGCTGCTTCCTCCGCAGTTGTGTACGTCTGTTGCACGCCTGACATCTTCCGCGCGCTGATGCTCGAGGCGCACCGCGAAGGCCTGACCACCGGCGAGTACGCCTTCTTCTACATCGATCTCTTTGGTACCAGCCTCCGGAGCTCCCGATTTCCCGACCGGACACTTCCTTGGCGACGCGGCGACGGGAACGACGGGGCGGCCCGCGAGGCCTATAAGGTGAGTGAGGGGCAGCCGAGCTTCCTTGACCCCATCCTGGGTCAGAAGGAACGCATGTCCGAATGTGCTGGGAGAATTTCGTTTTCAGGCGTAATGTTGGTGCCAGCCAGGGGTTGAGTTTTGAACGGCCATAACTTTGGCTTAGATTCAAGGGTTGTTGCTAAACAGGGCATCCCTTTCGGCTCCTTTCGCAGTCCATGGTCCAGCTAGTCCTCGATTTACGACCGCCAATGGAGCCCTGGATTTTCGGTTGTTCAGGGAGACGCTTGTGAAGGGAGTTTGACGCCCGAGGAATAACTGCAAGGGGAGATTGGAAGCGCCTCTTGGGAAAGGCTGGGGGGGTCTATTGGATGCAGAAATAGCTCCGGGAGGGGAGGGGGAGGCTGAGGCTGAGGGATCCCCCCCTTCATGTGTTTAAGAAGAGACTGGACGGTCCCTTATCTCAAAGGATAGAGGCTGGACTAGGAGACCTTCCGAGGTCCCTTCCATCACTTTTATTCTGTTATTTTCCTTTCCTTTCCTTTCCTTCCCTTCCCTTCCCTTCCTTTCCTTTCCTTTCTTTTTCTTTCCTTTCCTCCCTCCCTCCCTCCTTCCTTCCTTCCTTTCCTTCCTTCCCTTCCTTTCCTTTCCTTTCTTTTTCTTCTTTCCTTTCCTTTTTTCCTTTCCTTTGCTTTGCTTTCCTTCCTTTCCTTTCCTTTCCTTTCTTTTTCTTCTTTCCTTTCCTTTTTTCCTTTGCTTTCCTTTGCTTTCTTTTCTTTTTCTTCTTTCCTTTCCTTTTTTCCTTTGCTTTCCTTTCCTTTCCTTCCCTTCCCTTCCCTTCCCTTCCTTTCCCTTCCTTTCCTTTCTTTTTCTTCTTTCCTTTCCTTTTTTCCTTTCCTTTGCTTTGCTTTCCTTCCTTTCCTTTCCTTTCCTTTCTTTTTCTTCTTTCCTTTTCTTTTTTCCTTTGCTTTCCTTTCCTTTCTTTTCTTTTTCTTCTTTCCTTTCCTTTTTTCCTTTGCTTTCCTTTCCTTTCCTTCCCTTCCCTTCCCTTCCTTTCCCTTCCTTTCCTTTCTTTTTCTTCTTTCCTTCTTTCCTTTCCTTTCCTTTCCTTTCCTTTCCTTTCCTTTCCTTTCCTTTCCTTTCCTTTCCTTTCGTTCCCTTCCCTTCCCTTCCCTTCCCTTCCCTTCCCTTCCTTTCCTTTCCTTTCCTTTCTTTTTCTTCTTTCCTTCTTTCCTTTCCTTCTTTCCTTTCCTTTCCTTTCTTTTTCTTCTTTCCTTTCCTTTTTTCCTTTCCTTTCCTTTCCTTTCCTTTCCTTTCCTTTCCTTCCTTTCCATTTCCTTTCCTTCCCTTCCTTCCCTTCCTTCTCTTCCTTCTTTTTCTTCTTTCCTTTCCTTTTTTTCTTTCCTTTCCTTTTCTTTGCTTTCCTTTCTTTTTCTTCTTTCCTTTCCTTTTTTCCTTCCCTTCCCTTCCTTCTTTCCATCACCAGAGGTTTTCAAGAAAAGTCTGGACCACCATTTGTCTGGACGGGGGGGGGGGGGGGCTGACCAGGGGGCTGGACTAGTAGACCTTCAAGGTCCCTTCCAATGCTTTTATTCAGTTATTCTGCTATACTTCCTCCCTCCCTCTCCCTCCCTCCCTCCCTCCCTCCCTCCCTCCCTCCCTCCCTCCCTCCCTCCCTCCCTCCCTCCCTCCTTCCTTCCTTCCTTCCTTCCTTCCTTCCTTCCTTCCTTCTCACTGGAGGTTTTCAAGAAGGGACTGGACAGACATCTGTCTGAAACAAGTCTAAGTTCTCCTGCCTGATCTGGGGGCTGGACTAGAAGACCTCCGAGGTCCCTTTCAGCTCAATTCTATTCTAAAGATTCTGGAGCGCCCCCCACCGCCCCTGAAAAAAACCCCTCCAAGAAAACTCGGATGCAATTGAGCAGGGGTCTTGAATTCGGATTCCTGCCTTGGAGAGGAGGCCCCCCAGGCTGGGGACGAGGGGTTGCGGAGTGACCGGAAGGGGCTCGCCTATCGCCAGCCCAGCTTGCTTTTCTCTCCTCCGGCCTTGTTTGAAAGAAAGGAAGGAAGTGAGATAAATTGCCGGGATGTTGAAGCCGGCAGGTTGCAGCTATTAATAAACCCCCGTTGAGCTAAAAGTTGCTCTTTTAAACTTAAAAAAAGGGGATCATTTTGGGGTAGGGGGGAGGCAATTTGAGGAGCTGAAAAGAGATTAAAAAGGGACCGGATAGTTTCTGGAAAAATCGATCCGTGGTCGTTTTTCCGTTCTTCATTCCGTAGAACCTCCAGCCTCAGGGACAGTATATCAGGCTGAGTTTTGCGAGCGATAAACGGAGGCCCAGAAAACTCCCAAAGAAAACAAGACTAGTTCGTGACCCCCCCAGGGGCAAAAGTCTTAAATTTGGATGATTTTTCTCGGCCATCACGAAGTTATCATCCTGGGTTTGCCTCTTGGTCGCTAAACGAACAGTTATAAGTCGAGGACTACCCACAACGAGGGGTGTCTGGCCCAGGCAACGGGGTTGGATCGGATGAAATCTCTTCATTTCCTTGCTTTCTATGATTCTACGGAGGATCTCGTCTGCGAAACGGCTCAGTGGAGCCTCCACGGATGGGGGAAGTCTACCAGACCCCATGGAACGGTGGGGCAATGGGGGGGGGGGAAAGTTGGGGGGGAAAAGCCGCTGAGTGACATAAATTCAGAATCGGGCGGTTGTGTCAAATGTTTTTGGGGTTTCGAAACTCCCCCTGGCTTGGCTGTCGGGGAGGAAGGATGGGAGTTGTAGTCCTTCTCCCAGAAGTGCCTTGAAACAGGCTGGTGGGCTCAAGTTAACGATGCTAAATAATCTCCCCTCCCCCCTCCCCAATATTGGGGTTAAGTCACTCCTGCCTCTCTTTTGAACCCCCTCCCCCAGGCTGTCATGCTCATCACTTACGCCGAACCCCAAAATCCTGAATACCACCAGTTTCTCCAGCACGTCAAACGTACTTCCCAGGAGCAGTTTAACTTCACCGTGGAAGACGGACTGGTAAGGAGGAGACAAAGTCGAGGCACAACGTAGAATAATAGACTCGGAAGGAACCTTAGAGGTCATCTAGTCCAGCCTCCTGCTGTAAGAGCAGGGGGAAAAAATTTTTCTCCCCCCATATTTGGAGCTGAGAAGTGGCAATCCTTGAACTCGGAACCCAACGCCGGGCTCGATTTCCAGCCTGGTTCCCACTTGGTCTTGAATCTCCAGGCAGGTTTAACCACCGTCGGTGGAAGAAACCATGTTGGCTTGTTCCCCTTGGCTCGGCCGCGCATCCCATGTAGAAAAGAGGCCACCCAGCGATCCATCTCTTTCGAGAGGAGCGCGAAGAAGGTTCATAAACAGGCCAGGTGTGCGTCGTGACTTCCTGGCATAATCTTGGGGCCGGCGCAAAGCCGCGCTTGCTCATTGGGCACCCTCACGAGTGGATTTGGGGGGCCACCGGGGTCTTGGAATCGAATCCTGACTCAATGGCCCCCTGCGTGGCTCTTGAAGAAGTGAGTTTGAGCCCCCCACTTTCCCAGCTTTATCCGTCCCTGGACCCTGAAAAATCTCTAAATTTTCCAGGAAAATTTCATCGCGGGAGCTTTTCACGACGGGGTAATGCTTTACGCCCATGCGGCAAATGAGACGTTGGCACAGGGCGGCTTTCTCGCCAACGGGACGGCCATCACACTTCAAATGCGTAACCGGACTTTCTACGGTCAGTATCCCTGCAGATACTAATTTTAGGGGTCGAAACATCCCTGCATATTGAGTGGGGGGTCCTCCAATGGCAGACAGGCTTAAAATCCATCAGGAGGGGACCTCAAGAGGTCATCCAGCCTGACCCTCTGCCCTAGAACGACGATTCTCGTTTGGTCCCCTTGACGTTCTTAAATTGATCAGTATTTTACCTCATAAAATAAAAATGGAGATGTTTTAAAAGGTGTATTTAAGGTCGAAGACCCTCCCGGGGGTCTCCTTGCCAGGTGGAAATGTCGGACATTTGAAGGATTGAGGTTATTATTATTATTATTATTATTATTTTTAAAAAAATTCTTCTGCCTTGCAGGAATCACGGGGCCCATGCGGATCGATCAGAATGGGGACCGGGAAATGGATCACTCCCTCTGGGATTTAGATCCGGACAGAGGAGAGTTTGAGGTTAGTGGAATGGCGGAAAAAAAAACTTGGCTTGGAGTTGCAGAGACCCACCCGTGATTTGGATCCGATCAAAGAAATTTCTACGCTGTTCTAGAAGGATCTTTCAACTCCCAGAATCCCCCAACCAGCCTGCTTTAAGATGGGTGGACTTCCACTCCCAGAATTCCCCAACCAGATGCTTTAAGATGGGTGGACTTCAACTCCCAGAATCCCCCAGCCAGCATGCTTTAAGATGGGTAGACTTCAACTCCCAGAATTCCCCAACCAGCATGCTTTAAGATGGATGGACTTCAACTCCCAGAATCCCCCAACCAGCATGCTTTAAAACGGGTGGACTTCCACTCCCAGAATTCTCCAGTCAAATGACTGGCTGGGGAATTCTGGGAGTTGAAGTCCACCCCTCTTAAAATCACTGAGTTAAGGTTTCCCAGTCCCAAATAATTTTTTTTTTTTAAAAAAAATCCTCTTTTCCCTTCTGGTTTTTCTCTCTCTCTCTCTCTGCAGATCGTGGCCAATTACAACGGGACCACCAAAAAGATCGAAATGATCCCTGGGAA
>CM075975.1:14321095-14323665 GCA_038048745.1 Coluber constrictor foxii
CAGGCAAAAACTAGGTTTGAAAACTAGATTTCCTCCAGGCGACATGCGAAGCTGGGTTTATAAACTGAGTTTCCTTCAGGCAAAAACTAGGTTTGAAAACTAGACTTCCTCCAGGCGACATGCGAAGCTGGGTTTGTAAACTGAGTTTCCTTCAGGCAAAAACTAGGTTTGAAAACTAGACTTCCTCCAGGCGACATGCGAAGCTGGGTTTATAAACTGAGTTTCCTCTAGATGAGGTGCGAAACTGGATTGTCAACTGGGTTTCCCTCAGGTGATGTGCAAAACTGGGTTTATAAACTGAGTTACCCTCCAGGCGAAAGCTAGGGTTGCAAACTAGATTTCCTCCAGGCGACATGCAAAACTGGATTTATAAACTAGGTTTCCTCCAGGCGACCTTTAAACAGCCTCACTTTTTTTTTCACCCGGCGAATGCTGGTCTGTGACTGTAATAAAGATTTGATTTGATTCACCGGGAAAACAAGGTTGACATTTTGGATTCCCAGGTTGGCCTTCGAGGCTTGGAGTAGGTCTTGAATTCGATTCCCGACCATCCACGTTTGTAGACATCCGGGGGGCTGAGAAGGTGGACTTTAGAGGTCATTTAGCCCCACCTTTTTATTCAGTGCCCCCCCCCCGGAGAAATAGGCTGGCGTTCTGAGGAGGAGGGCGGGTTGGACTAGATGATCTCCTAAGGTCCTTTCCAAGTTTATGATTCTACTAACTGTCCGATGGTGGTGGAGGAAACACGTCCTTTGATTCGGTGACATCTCCCTTTCGGTAGAGCTTTCCATTGTCTTTCTTCCTTCGGCTTCTCGCTTGTTGGGCTGAGCAGAAGGCTTCTGCCCACGTGCAGAGTGCAAACCACATTTTTTTTTTAGCGGGGCATCAGTTTGTTAAGTTATTCTAAGTTCAAACCGGACTTGCAATGTTCCAGAGAGGGATTTGCAAAGCCCCTTGTGTGTGTGTGTGTGTGAATACCAAGACTAAGTGAGTTTTTTTCCCTCCTCTTCATCCTCCTCTTCCTCCTCTCCAGATGAGAGATGTCCAGAACAAGCATCTGACTCGTTTCATCGGTGCCTGCATCGACCCCCCAAATATCTGCGTCTTGACGGAGTATTGCACCCGTGGGAGCCTGCAGGTACCCCAGGGGTGGGTGGGTGGGTGACTGGGCAAAAAAAGGGGGATGAGAAAAAGAGGAAGGGCGAAGGAGAAGAGGAAAAAGGAGGGGAAGGGAAGGAGAGCCCCGGGTGAAACCTTCTGGCATTTTTCTCTTCCTCCTCTCCCTTGTCCGCCCTTTTTAAAAATTATTTTCATTCCAGGAAAGAGGTAAACGAAGGGTCAGGAGGAATTCATAAAAAAAAACTCTAGACTCTAGCAATTTTTATTTTTTTATTTTTTGGGGGTGGTTTATCTCTCTGGCTTGAAAGAATAACAGAATCACGGAGTCGGAAGGGACCTCAGAGGTCATCTACTCTGACCCCCTGCTCAGAATAGAGAATAATGGAAGGGACCTCAGAGATCTTCTACTCTGACCCCCTGCTCAGAATAGAGAATAATGGAAGGGACCTCGGAGGTCATCTACTCTGACCCCCTGCTCAGAATAGAGAATAATGGAAGGGACCTCAGAGATCTTCTACTCTGACCCATTGCTCAGAATAGAGAATAATGGAAGGGACTTCAGAGGTCATCTACTCTGACCCATTGCTCAGAATATAGAATAATGGAAGGGACCTCGGAGGTCATCTACTCTGACCCATTGCTCAGAATATAGAATAATGGAAGGGACCTCGGAGGTCATCTACTCTGACCCCCTGCTCAGAATATGGAATAATGGAAGGGACCTCAGAGGTCTTCTACTCTGACCCATTGCTCAGAATATAGAATAATGGAAGGGACCTCAGAGGTCATCTACTCTGACCCATTGCTCAGAATATAGAATAATGGAAGGGACCTCAGAGGTCTTCTATTCTGACCCATTGCTCAGAATAGAGAATAATGGAAGGGACCTCGGAGGTCTTCTACTCTGACCCATTGCTCAGAATATAGAATAATGGAAGGGACCTCAGAGATCTTCTACTCTGACCCATTGCTCAGAATAGAGAATAATGGAAGGGACCTCAGAGGTCTTCTACTCTGACCCATTGCTCAGAATAGAGAATAATGGAAGGGACCTCAGAGGTCATCTACTCTGACCCCCTGCTCAGAATAGAGAATAATGGAAGGGACCTCAGAGGTCTTCTACTCTGACCCATTGCTCAGAATAGAGAATAATGGAAGGGACCTCAGAGGTCTTCTACTCTGACCCATTGCTCAGAATATAGAATAATGGAAGGGACCTCAGAGGTCTTCTACTCTGACCCATTGCTCAGAATATGGAATAATGGAAGGGACCTCGGAGGTCATCTACTCTGACCCCCTGCTCAGAATATAGAATAATGGAAGGGACCTCAGAGGTCTTCTACTCTGACCCATTGCTCAGAATATGGAATAATGGAAGGGACCTCGGAGGTCTTCTACTCTGACCCATTGCTCAGAATATGGAATAATGGAAGGGACCTCAGAGGTCATCT